>OZ024811.1:13593811-13848811 GCA_964017045.1 Omphiscola glabra | reverse complement strand
GATACAAGGGTAAATAACTGAAGGTGTTTACACAGAATATGCTGACCGATTCCCTCCCTCTTTTGTTTAGGTAAGATGTTGTGAGGGGGGGGGGGCGCTATTTTGTTTAAAACTACATGATACAGTGACATGCCAACTTGTTTATCAATAATGTCATGAAAGGTAGTGCTCATACTTTCGGAGTTTTACTATAAGCACTATGTTCCCATGGAGTCACAGTCCTAATTGTCTCACTGGAGTCACAGGCCAATATGTCCCATGGAGTCACACGCCAATATGTCCCCGTGCAGTCACACGTCAATATGTCCCCATGCAGTCACACGCCAATGTGCCCCCATGCAGTCACACGCCAATATGTCACTATGCTGTCAATGGCCCATTCCACTATCCGTAAAACAAATTTTTTAAGCAAAAGCCCCCCCCCCCCCCCCCCCAAATCACGCGACCATTCCACTAGTAGTGCAACAGTTTTTTCTCCACGTCACTTTGCCGTCTGTACGGTACACTACGGAAACACTTAGCGGGCTTCACTCTCCGTCATTTTAATACTGATATCAGCCAAGACTTTTTTTCAAATTGCTCATGGGCAGCCCAGCGTTTTTTTGGTGAAGAATTCATGACCGCCCTTACTACGCCTAGCTGGAATCTCCGCTTTATCGAACTGGTTAAGAGAATACGAGGCAAGGGGACTGTCAAACTCTCTATCATGAATGTTCCACTTTATCATTGAGAGACGCTCCATTTTAAGTCCGTATCCGGAAATTTGATCGAAAGATTTACGTTAAGCACTCACAGCAAATATATATATATTTTTTTTTTTTTTTAATTTTTGAATGAATTATGTAGCTATATGTTGATTATATTAATTGATTTTTAAATTATTATTATTATTATTGTTATTATTGAACTTCCCTTTCAAAATACAAGAAGCTGAGAGAAATGTTTTTTAATGAGAGATAAATATATATCTATTTTCCGCCGTATCCGGAAAATTGATCGACGGAAATTTGATCGAACGGAAATTTGGTCGAATCATTTTTTCAGTCCACACGTTAAAATTTTGCTTCAAATTCTTTTTTGAACGCATTATTTCGTTATACTATTTAGTACAGTGCGTTCAAAAAGATATTTGACGAAAATTTTAACGTGTGAACTGGAAAAAAATATTCGACCAAATTTCCGTTCGATCAAATTTCCGTCGATCAATTTTCCGTCGACGATATTTCTTTCGATCAAATTTCGGTAACCATTTTGGCCCGAATTACATTTTTTTTTAAATTCAGACGCTTATTCAGGGTTTGCATGGTTGAAGCGTGGTTTACTTGTTGCGTCATCGCCAATAATAGCGTCAGCACTCCTCTAAATAAAAAAAATATATGCCGACTATGCATACGTCATTTTTATGGTAAATAGATCTATTGATCACACCCTGCATCGGGGAATAGCATAAAAGCTTTGTTTTTTTTTATAAGCGACTCGTGCTCATGCTAATATTTTTCTCCTTTCGGTCTTAGGTATATGTTACACTTTATGTAGAAAAGACTTATACATATATTATGTACATTTAATTTATAACTGTATTCATGTTTTTTTTGGTTGTACTTATGAATTTGTTTTCCGAATATTTTCATTTTGTATTTTCCCTTGTAATTAAAGCTGAGCACATGTTGTTCTATTGACACACGTTGTTCTATTGACACACGTTGTTCTATTGACACACGTTGTTCCTATCTCATTGATCTACTTCTAAAGCCCTATCGCAGACCCGGGTGCAGTGGCGTAACAACGGCTTGGCATTGGGGCAGTTGCCAAGGGCGCCGGCCTGCGCCAGTTCAAAAGGGCGCCGCTTAATCTCTAATTTTTAAATTTTTCAATTTATCAAGGGCGCCAAAAATAAATTAGCCAAGGGCGTCAAAAACCCAGTTACGCCTCTGCCCAGGTGACTCTTACAATTAACGCACTGGTAATGGTTTTGTATCCAATGTCTACTGTTCCAAGGAAATCTGCAAGGCACCCCGACTCATCGTTGATGGCGCGACCTGTGATGACCTGGTCACTGGCGACCACAAGAACACGTGGTTCATCACGGCCTGCACGGCCCTGGCCCACGAACAGAAACTATGGCAAAAGGTAAACTCTGTGAGCGTTCTTGTAAGCTATGCAACCTAAATCTAAACCATGAAACATATATCTAAAACTTTTGACCGTTCGTGTGAAATTTGGGACGTTCGCGTAAATTGTGGAACATTGAACGAAATTTGGATAATTCATGTAAGCTTTGGAGAACTCATGTCAACACTGAAATAGACATGTCAACTTAAGAACAATCCCTTAAGCCTTGGAGTAATCGTGTAAAATTTTGAATATCCATGTTAACCTTAAGTGCAATCAACTAAGCTTCGGAGCACTTATGTCAACTTTGGAATATCCATGTTAACCTAAAAGAACAATCATCAACACTTTTGGAGCAATCACGTAAAATTTGGATCATTCATGTTAACTTAAGAGCAATCAACAAAGCGTTGGAACACTCGCGTCAACTCTGGAACATCCGTGTTGACATTAAATCACTTTTTAAACCTTTAACTATCAAACAATGTAAACCTTGGAAAGTTCCCCTAAACTTAATTTGATTTATTTTTTTTAAGTATACCTTAGAAAATTGTAATTTAACGCAGCATTTGAATTCCTTGAAGTCACAATTTTGGAATTAAATCTGTCTTGTTTCATCTGCCAGGTCATCCCAGATGTCAACACCCAGGAGTTCAGCGATAACAATCCCTATGCCGGTATATTCCGCTTCCAGTTCTGGCGCTATGGGCAATGGACGGACGTGGTCATTGATGACCGATTGCCGACTCGAGACGGCAAGCTTATCTTCCTACACTCCAAGTCGAAGAATGAATTCTGGTCAGCGCTACTTGAGAAGGCCTACGCCAAGTGAGTTTGATATGAATCTAAGAAATTTGATGTGAATCTTAGAAGTTTGATGTGAATCTTAGAAGTTTAATGTAAATCTTAGAAGTTTGGTGTGAATCTTAGAAGTTTGATGTGAATCTTAGAAGTTTGATGTGAATCTTAGAAGTTTGATGTGAATCTTAGAAGTTTGATGTGAATCTTAGAAGTTTGGTGTGAATCTTAGAAGTCTGATGGTACGTGGCCTAGATATCGCCTACAGCGATGCACCAGCATGCAAGAACAGGCCATTCATAGCTAGGCGCCCCCTTGTTTGCTATAATGCTCTGGGCACACATAGAATTTTTTTAATTTTTAATGCCTCAATGCCAACACGTATTCAATATTCCCCAATAGTTCATTTTTTTTTTGCCAACCTGGTCAACAAAATAAACGGGTAAGAGAGTGCAGGCATGTGTAATTATTATGCCTTATTTCTTGCCATTGAAAAAGCTGCTTAATGTCAGCTATAAGCCTAAGAATTCCTTCACCGGGCTTGTAGTATGTAGACAACACATTTTTCGTAACAAGACTAGCCGCGTTAATCCCACCCCGTGGTAACTTCAGGCAGGTGTTTGTATAGAAACTATTCATTCCTGACGCTTGTCCAATAGACCTGGCGGCTCCATACATACCCCCTACAAGTTTACCGACTGTCACTCGTTTGTTTGAGATCAATTAACCGGCTTGAGATCGATAACGGTATTTATAACTGTGCGTGTCGTCTTGATGCGTGTGTGTGATGTACACATGCACGCATGCAATACAAAAGTGGAGTCAAGGGTTCTCATTCATTTTTTTGCGCTATTTGGGAACATTGTCGGTTTAAGAAAACCGTGAATATTATATATATAAGAATGAGCTATAGGGACATAACGCCAAAGAGCCGAAAATATTTTGATACGTTCGGACTCTTAAAAACAAACATAGTTATTTTCTATTATTTTACGGAAATCGAATAAATTTACATGCGCAAAAAAATTATTTCCGCTTTTATTTTAGCAAAAGTTTAAGTATTATTATTACAAATTACAAATACATATAAAGAAACAACTAAGGAACTATCTTAAGCATTTTATTTGCGTTTAAAAGTTATGAAAAAAATTAAATAGAAAAAAATATGATCAAAGAACTACACAGTACTCACATTTATCGGGAAAACCTAAATGTCAGTTGTTGTTAGTGCGTTTTTTAGCGCGTTGTCAATAAGGCGAAATAAAATTAAAATTAATTAGTTCTAAATAATCACGCCATAGTGCGAATTGCCTATTTAGCCAAAGCTAAAAGTTATCTGATTTAATAAAAGAGCGTGACAAAACTGATGATGTACATTTCCCTTCTTATAAGTAAAATTAATAAATAGCATTGATTGCTTTTTAAATTGCTAAACTTAAATACTAAGTTAGCTTTGTATTTTTAACATTTAATAAGTTTGTACTTTTTATTCATTCCAAAAAATAAACTTTTATGAAATTTATAAAGTAGTAAAAACTCTACATTTAAAAATAATTAAATAAGAATAAGCCTTTTAATTAAATTGGTGTAGCAAAACTACATAGCCAAATAGCATTTTTAATGCACTTATCACTGATCTAGATTAGAAATAAGCATATTAAATGCAAAAAAAAATATTTTTGCGTAAGTAGGGGGGTTACAATCCAGTGGATGATTTTTTATTTTTTTTTAAACTCTGTGTTGCCCACTATACACTATACATTCATTTTGCCCAGTGCAGCACACGATAAGCCTCAGAATAAATTTGATCAATAATTAACCTTCTTCGATACATTTATATCGATGTTAGGAAATTGAGTTTATGCATTTTTACTTGGAGTACAATATCTCTCAATCCAATGACATTTCAATTGCAAAAAAAAAAAAAAAAGAAGCTATATTCTCATTTTACATATGAACATATGTTAACCAATTAAGAAAATCAATGACTTTAACAAAACATAAAAATATTTTCATAATTATCCCCAGGGATATCAACATTCAATCACTTTACACAAGTGAAAATTTAATTTAAAAAATAGAGATTTTATTAGATAGAGAGTTAGAAAGACAGACAGACAGGCAGAAAAATACACAGATAGATGATAGTTAGATAGAGCTGTAGATAAAAGATAGCTAGACGGGTGGATGGATGGATGGATGAAAGAATGGATGGATGGAATGGTGGGTGGGTGAGAGGATGAATGAATGGATGGATGGATAGATAGGTAGGTAGAAAGGTAGGTAGACAGGTTGGTTGGTAGGTAGGTAAGTAAGTAGATATATTTGTAGGTAGGGAGATAGGTAGATAGATAGATGGGTAGATAGATACAGACCTGTTTACTCTTATGATTTTAAGATTTTGAGGGTAAACAGGTCTGTAGATAGCAGCTGGATTAGTAGATAGGTAGGTAGGTAGGTAGGTAGGTAGGTGGGCAGGTAGGTAGGTAGGCAGGCAGGCATGTAGATGGTAAATAGGTAGATAGGTAGATGATAGATAGATAGGTAGATATATAGATAAACAGACAGACAGACAGGCAGTCAGACAGTTAGAGAGACAGACAGAGAGACAGAAAGAGAGACAGACAGAGAGATAGACAGAGAGACAGACATAATGACAGAGAGATAAACAGAGAGACAGACTGACAGTGAGACAGACATATACAGCTTGAGAGACAAACATAGAGACTGAAAGACAGAGAGACATATAGACCGGCAGAGAAACAGAGAGACAGACGGAGAGAAAGAGAGACAGACAGAGAGAAAGAGAGATAGACAGAGAGACAGACAGAGAGACATAGAGACAGGCAGAGACAGAGAGACAGACAGACAGAAAGAAAGATAGACAGAGAGACAGACAGACAGATCATCCTTGAATAATTGCAAAAAAGTTATCTTAATTCGGTAAACTATATCTATACATATATAAGTATATCCCGTATGTGCTTCTATACCATCAATCCAAAGTGATGAAAATTGTGTTAATTGTAAAAAAAATGCAAATGTTTCTGAATTATTACACACATTTGACAATATTCCGTTTGGGACCGGGGACCTAAATTCTTTTTTTCCCCCTTTCATGAGCTAAATATAATTTTCGTATGCGTTCCTATACCATTCATCCGATTGCGATAAAACTTTGGTAAGTTGTTGTGCGCGCCAAAGGTTTCTGAAGTAGCTTATCCATTTTGAAATATTCCTTTTCGGGCCGGAGCCCCAAATTATTTCTTTCTAATATGAGCTATACACATTTAATTTCAAACAGTGCTATTGCATGGGTGGCTAGAAATCAATCAAATACAAACGAAATTTCAGTTTGTGTGTGAAATAAGTACAACCATTTTAAAATTTTGCGATTAGGGCCGGGGGACTTATTTTAAAAATAATAAATATTTGAGTTATCTAAATATAATTTAAAACAGAGCTACTGTGTGGATGGATCAATCGCTACAAGTGTGTGGACTAAATTTGAAAATACAGCTATATGTTGCCTACTCGCACGTCGAAAAAAACGTCTAATTTATTTGTGTACACAGCAGACGGAAAAAACAATAAATATTTTCTATTTAAAATTACTTTGAATCTTAATTAAAACACAAACACTTTTTTCATTGAGTGGCATGTAACGCATGCCGGGTTCTCGCTAGTTCTTAGATAATATAATGAAAAAAAGTTATATAAATGTAGACGATTTTTGACCACAACCTTTCTTTGGTTAAAAAAAAAACAATTTAAAAAAAAAACACACTAACCAAAAAAACACACATACGCAAGAAATAACTACCAAAACAAGTGGTTGGAGGGGGGGGGGGTAATGGAATTATACATCACACTGGGTCTGGGCAGAAATTTAGGCGCGTAATATAAATAGAGAATAATCAGTGAAATCATTCCCAATCTCCAAGAGACGTCTCTTTAAAACATGGGTAATCTTGGTGAACATTCCTGTGATTTTTAATTAAATTAGTTTCAATAATTCAACAACCGGTTCACTCTGATTTGATCATTCGACAACCGGTTCACTAGGATTTGATAATCTGACAACCGGTTCACTAGGATTTGATAATTTGACAACCCGTTGGCACGGAAAGGTGCCACCAATTTGAAAAATTCTGGGGGAACGTTTCAAATTAAAAATCTTAAATTTGTTAATAAGCGAGTAGAGGCTATGACGAGTCCCCCAGAACTAACTGAATATTTGGTCTGTATCTGGTGGTTAAAATTAGCGCTTGGCCTGATCTGAGCGGTAACTGTTCAGATCAATTTATAACTATGGTGACCATCAGTTTCAATTCTTTGATCGTGTAACAGGTCAATGGTGTAATAGAAACGTGTCAATGTCGCCAACAGGTCAATTATGTAATAGAAGTGTGTCAATGTTGTCAACGGGTCAATTGTGTAATACAAATGTGTCAATGTTGCCAACGGGTCAATTGTGTAATAGAAATGTGTCAATGTTGTCAACAGGTTGTTCGGTGATTACGAATCGATGACCACTGGTCACACGGCAGATGCCCTTGTTGATTTCACAGGTGAGAAAATAAAACAGCATAAAAATGTTTCTCCCCCCGCCTACACCATTTCCACTGCATTTAAGAGCGACGTCACCGCAACACCCTCCACCCCCACGCCCAACCCCCAACCACCACCCCAGCCGTCCATGCTTCCGATTTTTTTTATTTGTTACTTAATGATGCTCAAACAATTTGTGTCAATAAAACTTATACAGGTTAAGCTTTGGCGATTGCAACACACAATACAAATACAAACGTTTTGGCTAGTGCCTCCATCAGTACAACAAAATAACAACATTCATATGAGCAAAACTTTTAATTTACTTAAAGATATATATATTTACATGAACGCTAACTAAAAATGAGAGGAAAGAATAAGAGTTGGCGTACGTCCATGACAAAAAAACAAAGTTCAAAAGAAAGGGAAAGAAAATAATTTAAGTTAAGATTTAAAAACCAAACATGGGAACATTTTTTTTAGCTATGTAAAATTGTGGATTTGGTTTATATCTTATGAATTCAACGTAACAAATCTTGTGAATAATTTATTTTCTTTATTAATTATATCAGGTGTATGGATTGGGTACTATATTACAGTAACCGCAATGTCTGGTATTATTTTATTCGCCCAACTCTGTTTTAATTGAAGACCTTGGTGCTAATAGTATTTAAGTCACACACACATACACAACTCAATTTTGGGATAATCCGGTGCAAATTTTCTTATCCCTTATACCATTCGATAATTTTTCATTTTTTGTCTTGTTGGAGTGAGGGACTTGGTGCAAGTTAATGAGTTCACAATTAACGCAGTACACGTGGCTAAAACCAGCTCAGAAAAGGATCACGGATTAAAATTGAGTTTGACAAAAAAAAAATGTAGCTCAAATGCTTCAACACTGAGATCATCAATCTGATGTTCTTGTGTGTGTTCACCTATTGTGAGATTTGAGTGCGATCTGTTCACACACACTTACACACACAAACCAAAAAAAAACACACACACACACACACGCACAATAATAATCACAATCAGCAACTAAATGACTGGTATTTCCAAGTCATGTCTTCGTTGTTACCCCCCCCCCACCCACTTTTTTTTTTTTGGTTTAAATTAGAGAAATGTCCAGGGGCCGGAACACAATAAGCGTTTAATCCACCAGAAATGTTGCCGTACGGCTTTGCGAGGTCCTGTCGGCAGGGCCGACCTTAGGCCACTGCAACCTATGCGGCCGCAATGGACCCGCACTTTCATAGGCCACGCCCCGAGTTTATTTTCTAATAAAAAAATCGTAATTTTCACTTATTATCCTTATCTTCTACCCAGAATGGGCCCCGCGCAATCCGTTTCGCATAGGGCCCCGCAATTGTTAGAGTCGGCCCTGCCTGTCGGTACCGTGTAAAGGTCCTCTACGGCTTTGTGAGGTCCTGTTGATACCTTGTAAAAGGCCCTCTACTGCTTTGCGGGATCCTTTCGGTACCCTGTAACAGGTCTTCTACGGCTTTGAGGGGTCCTAGTCGTGAAAGGTTTTTCCCTCATATTTTTTAGATTACTTGAGATTTCCTATTCCTGTAGGTGGCGTGTCAGAGAACTTTATAGTCGACTCCTTTGATATCATGGAGGAAGCTGCTCTGTGAGTGTTTAGGTTGTCTCACTGTGTCTCTCGTGTTATATTTAGCTAAACAAATTTATAAAATGTCATAGCCGCATTATTTAAAAACATTCTCTCTGTTTACCATATATATATATATATATATATATATATATATATATATATATATATATATATATATATATATATAAAACTTGATGAGCATTTTAAATATTCTAAAGCCACTTGAATGAAAAGGAAGCATCCTCTTTTTCCCCCCAGAGATTTCTTCTTCAAAAAACTTCACACTGCATTCGAGAACAAGGCTCTCATCAATGCCGTCATCAGTGTAAGTAAATCACCTGGCAGTCACTCTCACAGGTATATCACGTGAAAGCCACTCTCACAGGTAAATCACGTGAAGTCACTCTCACAGGTAAATCACGTGACAGCCACTCTCACAGGTAAATCACGTGACTGCCACTCTCACAGGTAAATCAAGTGACAGCCACTCTCACAGGTAAATCACGTGACTGCCACTCTCACATGTAAATCACGTGACAGCCACTCTCACAGGCAAATCACGTGACTGCCACTCTCACAGGTAAATCACATGACTGCCACTCTCACAGGTAAATCACGTGACAGCCACTCTCACAAGTAACGCACGTGACAGTCACTCTCACAAGTAAACCACGTGGCAGTCACTCTCACAAGTAAACCACGTGACAGTCACTCTCACAAGAAAACCACGTGGCAGTCACCCTCACAAGTGAATCACGTGGCAGTCACTCTCACAAGTAAACCACGTGGCAGTCACTCTCACAAGAAAACCACGTGGCAGTCAGTCTCACAAGTAAACCATGTGACAGTCAATCTCACAAGTAAACCACGTGACAGTCACTCTCTCAGGTAAATCACGTGACAGTCACTCTCACAAGTAAATCACGTGACAGTCACTCTCACAAGTAAACCACGTGACAGTCACTCTCACAAGTAAATCACGTGACAGTCACTCTCACAGGTAAATCACGTGACAGTCACCCTCACAAGTAAATCACGTGACAGTCACTCTCACAAGTAAATCACGTGACAGTCACCCTCACAAGTAAATCACGTGTCAGTCAGTCTCACAAGTAAACCACGTGACAGTCAGTCTCACAAATAAACCACGTGACAGTCACTCTCACAGTTAAATCACGTGACAGTCACTCTCACAAGTAAATCATGGCATTACCAGTCTCTCGCCTAGATGGCGGCAAAATAAACTTCAGATTAAAAAGATACATCTAAACTTTTCATTTTTGAAATTTGATGCGAACGACAGACTTTGTAGGGGGCTTACCGTGCTATTTTAATGATGGCGTAACTAGATTATAGATAGTTCGGGCTCGAGTCGTATCGTCGGCCCTACAACCCGTTGCAAGAAAGTGGGAGGGGTTGGATATCTAAAAGGGCAAAAAGTTGTAATGCATATAAAATTAAATATCAACTTTGAACGCAGGGGGCACAATACTGAAACAGGCAAAAGGGGGAGGGGGCCCTCCAAAAGTTACGCGGTTGGTCTGATGGGACATTCGAACGCGAAGATTATTTTCCTTCAAATTCATCACGTAGTATTTGCATTCACTCGATTCACTAACAATACGTGCTCTCACCACAGGTGGATGAAGACATGATCGGTCAAGATGGACCTCTGGGGTTAGTGCTCGGCCACGGCTACAACATCACAATGGTCGGTTGAGTTGCTCGTTGTGTCGTGATGTGTTGTGTTGTGTTGCTCGTTGTGTTGCTCGTTGGGTTGCTCGTTGTGTCATGATGTGTTGTGTTGTGTTTCTCGTTGTGTCGTGCTGTGTTGACTTGTGTTGCTCGTTGTTTCCATTGCGTGACTGGGGGAGGGTGAAAAGCTGTCGTTTCATTTTACACTAGGAAAAAAATTACGCTAAAAGATGTATTTCAAAACTCGTTGGAACGCGAATAAAGGCTGTCTGAAATCAATGGCGACTTTCTGAAATCATTTATGAAATCGTCGCTGAGACCTTGACTAGTTAACATTTAATGGGTTGATAATAATATAATTATTATTTTTTTTTTTTAAATATTTCTTTGTGTCCTTCTTTTCTTTTTTTAATTTTTTTTTTGTTTATTTAATCTTAACTAAAAAGTATTTAATTTGTGTGTGGCCGGGGGAGGGGGGGATTTCGACCCCGTTGGTGGTTTGGTTACCAAACTTTGTAAGAAATTACTGTGTTAATATTTTTAGAAAATATATATATACTAAATATAGGACTCTGATGAAAAAATTCACGGCGAACTCCAAAAACATCAATTTTTTTTTTAGAAACTCTTTTTCTTTTTCTTGTTGTTTCTTCTTTTATCCTGCCTGCCAAATGAGGCCTTCAGCCGAAACGTCCACTTTTTATGGTCCTGTCTTTATATTTCAAGCTAACACTTACCTTGCTCCACTAGTTCCTGGACAATTAGACCTGGTCTTTTTGTACGTATGGGCACATGCCTCTAAATTTTTTCGTTTTTTTTAAATAAGAAAATAATATTAATATTAAACAAAAGAAAAGAAAAAAACTATTTAAAAAACTAGGGCTTACACGAGTGCAGTTTTCTAGCACCGGAGCCTGTTCTACATCTACTACATCTACATGTTCCCTTAGTCATTGGACCGTTGGGGCGCCACAGATGACATGAAAACTATCCTCCTCCATTCCTATCTGTTTTCTGCACTTCGCACAGCATCGCCTACTGTTGTTTTTTCGCTGACCAGTAGCATACTTTCCACCTCCGTCCTGGTCAAAGACGGTGGGCGAGGCCCTTGGTAACCTGGGCAAATGCCGAGCCGGTACGATACCCGTGACACTTTATCGATGAATATAATAGTCACCTGCTCCTCAAATAGAAAAAAAAAAACAAATAATTTTCCTGAGGTCAATCGTGGGCACTTGCTGCGTGACAGCTTCTTTTTTTTTTTTTCACACAGTACTGTTGATATAAAACATGTTGAGTGAGGGGGGAGGGTTGGTAGCGCAAGGGAAGCAGGACACACCAGAAGCAAAATATATATAAGTCAACAAAAGGGGTGTGGGGCAGAAAGTAGAGAAATTTGACAATCGAGCAATATACTTTTTTTTTTATTTTAGTGTAAATTTTCAGACACATTTTTTTTTCTTCAAAAATTAAAATATTATGTTGCTAATATAATGTAAACTAACGATATTAAAGAAGTAAGTATCCGTTGATCTTATGACATGGTGTTTTTTCAGATTAAAGAGATCGAAGTCCAGCAGGGCCTTCAAGGAACTTTGGGCGAACGGATTAGGATAGTCCGTTTATTCAATCCATGGGGAGATAGAGAGTGGACCGGACCATGGTCAGATGGGTAAGATTCGGTCATCGTGTATGTCCGGCACTGAATATTTTTTTAAAAATCCATGTTTGGACATACATTCCACTTGAAACAACATTTAAAAAAAAAATAATAATACATCGAAATTAGATGGTCTTGCCAACAAATGGAACAAGATAATGAAGATGTCATCAGAGTAAAATGTATGTTAACGTAATCAGCCCTAGTGTATTTAAAACACATTTGCTAAAGTTTTCTACACAGAGACTGATAGAGCTATATTGTGATCTTGGAATACTTAAGTTTTTCGAATTTTAAATATTTTGTTTGGTTTTTTTTCCTTGTTTGGTACTGTCTGATGGAGAAGCCATTTAGTCGAAACCTTATCATAAAATAGTTCTGGCTTTGTGTCAAGCATAAAATATCATGTTCAACTATTACATTAGTTATACGTTGCATCACCGAGGAAATCTTAACATAAAGCATAGTTAAAAATTTAGATTTCGTATCATTGATTTTAATCAAATTAGCAAAATAGAATAGTTTTTTGTTTTTTTTTTAAATTTTCATAAAGATATTGATGCACACTTTTTCTTAATATTGTTAAAACCCTAATTATTTTTTGATGAAAAAAAAAATAAACGTATTTTAAGTTTGTTTAATAAACATTGTTATGACGATGTTGCCATAACTGGATGTGTTTACCAGTATTCGTTTAATCGCGACCAACGGGCACGTTTTTCAACATTTCATTTCAGCTCAGCCGAGATTAAAAGATTGCCCCTAAATGAATGGGCCAAACTTGGCATCAAGTTTGGGCTTGACGGGGAGTTTTGGTATGTTTCTCTGCGAAAGTTTTTTTTAATAAATTTTTGTGCACCCATAATAAAATGGTCCACGTGTTTAGGGCTGCCTAAGAATGTAACAACAGCTAATATAACAATATTTTTTGAACTGCTTGAACAATACCGCGCTGAATCTGAATAAAATAATTTAATTGTATTATTTAATAATAAAACCGAAGTTCCCTTTTAAAGGAAAAAAATCAGTTTTATATATTTTTAATACGTTTTACTTTTAGTGTTGTTAACCAAACAAAGACGGGGGAAAAAAAAAAGAAATACACAAACAAATTAAATTATATTATTTTTAACATCTTCCTATAATTCTTTACATTGACTTACATTCCTGAGATCGTATTTTCATAAAATTGTTTTATAGAACTTTTCAAAAATGCATTGAAAATTGTACTCACGACAGTATGTCTTTCCAAGACTTCATGACGTACTTCACGTGCGTCGACATGTGCCACTTTGTCAACACTAATTTCTTTTCCCTGAAAAAAACCTGGAACGAGGCGATTTTGTTCAGCGAATGGAAGATTAATGGGAGAAACGGAGGCAACAAGGTGGACTCTAACAATTTCCTGAGCAACCCCCAGGTACGCTCGAGATGGTTCTGAGCAACAACCAGGTACGCTCGATAAGGTTCTGAGCAACAACCAGGTACGCTCAAGTCCTGAGCTACCCCCAGGTACGCTCGATAAGTTTCTGAGCTACCCCCAGGTACGCTCGATAAGTTTCTGAGCCCCCCCCCAGGTACGCTCGAGTCCTGAGCAACCTCCAGGTACACTCGGTAAGGTCCTGAGCAACCTCCAGGTACACTCGGTAAGGTCCTGAGCAACCCCCAGGTTCACTGGATAAGGTCTTGATCAACCCCCCAGGTACACTCGGTAGGTTCCTGAGCAGCCCTAAGTTACTCTCGATAAAGGTCCGTCCATGTTGCAAACGATGTTGTGGTCGGCCTAAACATTTAGGACTGTTCGGGCTTAAATATTTTAAACTCTCCGGACGTATTGCTAAAAAAAATTGATTCATAACGTGTCTTGATTTTTCAAGCAATGCTTTGAAAGGCTGATTAAATCTGCAAGACGTTCCGTTGAAACTATGAATCACCGAGATGCTACTTTGACGTGTGCATACAAGTGTAACATAAAGAATTGTCTTGTGAAGAGAAAAAACACTTTTTTTTTCATCGGTGACGTTTACATTTCTTTGATGGGTTACGTTTGTGTTGATTCTCATGCTACCAACATTGAAAGATTTCATGTTACGGTTTCAAAATCCGTATCACGTTTTTTGGTGCTTGAACAAAAGAAGGCAGGACTGTTTTGCCTTAAATAAAATTTACGAAACATTTTTTTTTCCCCCAATGTTACAGCTTTTTCATATTTTTGGTTTCAAAGTGTTTTATGCGACGAAGATTCGTGCACTTTTCAAAAAATGAGTTCTCCATTTCAGCTGGTTTGTTAGTATCAATCTACAATATTTTATGTATTTGATGAATTAAAAGCTTTATTTATTTAAGTCTAAAAGGGTCCCCATTACAAAAATATAAAATGCCGAAGGTTTATTTATAAAAATAAAAATACCCGCTTGTATTTAAAATGAACCAGAAGGTTTACAGTAGGTTTTATAAGCGGCCCCCCTTATAGTATACATCGTATTATTTGTGGTGGTTTTTTAGGTTTGGGGAAGGCATACAAAAATAATAATTCTTATCTGGTAGATCATTTTGACTTTTTTATCGAGGAAAAAGTCTATGAGATGTAACAGAATTTGATATGCATGCACCGTATGCCAGGTTGTGTATGAAATGTAACAAAGGTTAAGGTGCATTCACCGTCCATATGCCAGAATGTGTTTGAAATGTAACAAAAGTTAAGGTGCGTTCACCATCCATATGCCAGTATGTGTTTCAAATGTATCAAAAGTTGACATTTTATCCACCAGTATGTGTTTGATGTGACCGCCCCAGAAGACACGATCATGGTTTCCCTTGAACAACGAGATGTGACGCTTGCAAGAGTCGCTCTTGCCGACAAGAAAAACACAATTGGTTTTTACATCATTAAGGTCAGTGTAATACATCTATTTCATTTGGAATCTCTATTCTGTTACTGGTCACAGGTAAAGCTTGATCATTACAACTTCAAACACATTTCGAAAATCATCCAGCCACTCTCTTTTCGTTTTCTGATATTTCACTTCAGGGAATTGTGCCGATTATTATTCTTTTCTTTGATTTTTAGGTATAAGTCATCATCATCATCATCATCATCATGTCCCTTAGTCCTTGGACCGTTTGGGGGCGCCACAGATGACACGAAAACTATCCTTCTCCATTCTTCTCGGTCTCCTGCACTACGCATAGCATCACCTAGCTTTAATCCCGTCCACTTTTTGATGTTATCTTCCAATCTTTTTCTCCGTCTTCCTCTTCATCTCCCTCCTCTAGTTGTGCCCTGCATGATTTCTTTGGCGAGCACTTGTTTTCTTGTTAGGTATAGGTAGGCAACCTAACTATTATGTCCATTTAATTTTTACCTACATAACTGTTATTTATTGTACTGAATCCTAATTTTTTTTAAGACTTTAATTTAGCGTCGCTTTTGTTGGTGTGTTCCTTTCCTGCTGGGTGGCGAAAATCTTCGGACGACTAATTGACCCACTTCCCGTCAACCTATCGAGCTGAAACCTGGCAAATAGACAATGTCGCCGATGAAAACGCACAAGCGCAATTTTTAAGAATGTCATTTAGCGCAGTTATCTGAAATTTTTATTTCATGAAATGATTTGCGTCATAATTCATTTATCTTCCCCTTGCGATTCAGGAAAAACGGAATTGAGGGGGTTGGAGGTGGGGTGCTGAAAATTTTATAGAAGGGGTTGTCATCAACAACGAGTCTATGTGCCAAGTTTCCGTTCGATAGAATGACAGGAATTAGGCAATTAGCCGTCGGAAAATTTTTGACACAGAAACACACGAAAGAAAACGAAGCTTGTATAAAGAATTTTAAAAAAAAAGAAAATAACTTGTTTTGATTGACAGGTTGAACAGAATAGAAACTACCGTGTTCACACACACGGTGATATCCTCTACAGCTCAAAATTCTCAAAATCAAGAAATGTTTTCGCCTCTTGCACGTTACACAGAGGACGATACGTCATCTTCCCGTGCTGCGACCATGACGATGCTGTCGGGGAGTTCATGCTTCGATTGTACACCAGCAACAAGTCCAATGCAAGGTAAATCTCTCTGTGAGAGTTTGGGCCCCGTGCAAGGTAATCTGATACAGGGATGGGCACGTGCTAAGTAAGTGCTATCTGTGACTGGGTGAGGCCAGTGTTAAGTAAGTGCTACCTGTGACGGGTCGAGGCCAGTGTAAATTATGCGCTTTCCGTGATAGCTTACGGACTAAAAATTGTGTAAAAGTGATATGGTACGGTGCACTACCAGAACCCCCAGAGGAAAACGGCTCAAAGGCAGGCCTAGGCCTAGCTGAATGATGTGGAGAGGGCTCTACAGCAACTGGGAATCCAAGCATGGAAAAGAAAAGTATCAGGTAGATCTGAGTGGAAGGAGGTGGTGAGGCAGACCAAAGCTCTACATGGGCTGAAACGCCACATGGATGGACGGGTGGATGGATGGATGGATGGATGGACGTGTGGATGGATGGACGGGTGGATGGGTGGATGGATGGATGGATGGATGGACGGATGGATGGACGGGTGGATGGATGGATGGATGGACGGACGGGTGGATGGATGGATGGATGGATGGACGGGTGGTGGATGGATGGATGGATGGATGAACGGGTGGATGGATGGATGGATAGATGGATGGTAGGGTCTGGCTAAGTAAATGGTTTCCTGGCTGCTGGCATTGAAAAATGTCTGTTTTAAGACAGTGCTATCTGTGACAATGCTATCCGTGAAAGGCCAGACAAGTACCCTAAATTGGTCTTGGGACGAAAGTAGTACACCACTGACTGTACACAAGGGTGTCTAGTGTCTGTAATCGGCGAAAATACCACGTGACTGAACTAAAATAAGGCCAAAAAAAATTTTACTAGTTTAAATCATCTATCGCAGGGTTCCTTAGAATTTTAAACCAGGTGCCGAATCAGTGTCCCTTAGACACAGTTGAGGGCCTGATTTAAAAAAAAAGATCTATGCACATATCTCATTTATAGTGGGGAAAAATGAACGAATTCTATACACACTGCACATATCTCATTTATTGTGGGGAAAAATGAACGAATTCAATACACACTGCACATATCTCATTTATAGTGGGGAAAAAGGAACGAATTCTATACACACTGCACATATCTCATTTAGAGGGGAGGAAAATATAATTAACATAAGCATACTATTCGTTGAAAGGGGAATGTGGCTAATGAGATGATCAATGTCCGGCTCTAAATGTGGCAGTACTGCGATGTACCTTTACGGCGGCCAGGCGTGACGGATTAAGGACCTCCTGGCACGCCGAATCTGGCCCGCGGGCCGTAGTCCTAGGACCACCCCCACCCCCTGCCCCGATCTAACAACTAATGAATAATCTTAGACTATAATGATGTGGATATCAACAGTTATGCTACTGAGACAATATTTGTGCTACTTAAACAACCTTTAACATATTGATATGACAGTTCAGCTACTAAGACAACATTTATGCCACTAAGACAACATTTATACTACTGAGCCGATATTATGTGACCGAGACAACAGTTATGCTATTTAGACAACATTTATGCTACTTAGACAACATTTATGTTACTGATACTAGATTTATTCTACTTAGACAACATTTATGCTAATGAGACATCATGTATGCTACTTAGACGACATTTATGCTACTTAGACAACGTTTATGTTACCTAGACCACATTTATGCTACTTAGACAACATTTAAGCTACTTAGATAGTATGTATGCTAACAGACAACATGTTTGCTACTGAGACAACATTTATGCTTCTTCGTGCATTAAGCTCGTATAGATTAAATTAAAATCCTACTGTTGTGTTTGAAACAAATGATATCTACGAATGCTCCCATCATGTAAACTAATCTATGGCTACTTTTTTGTTGTAAAATTACACGCAGCGTATTTAGTAAGTTCCGGTAAGTTTTGTTTCTAAAAATAGCCTTGTAAAATAATTATTATTCTTTTTTTTTCAAACAGTGTTTCTCAACTCGCAATCCACTCAAAATGTCAGTTTGAAGATTATTTTAATTGGGGTGGACATTCAGTCTCCTATTAAGAAAATACATTACTCTTGTCAGAATGAGAGTTTGGCACAAAGGGCATCTATCACCACCCCCACCCCTTTTTTTTTTCGAGTGTTAGAAGCCAACCTGTTTTCCACCGATAGACCTTGGACTGGATACGTTTTGTGCTGTGGATCTGAATAAGTTTTGTACTGTGGATCAGGATAAGTTTTGTGCGGTGGATCAGGATAAGTTTTGTACTGTGGATCAGGATAAGTTTTGTGCGGTGGATCAGGATAAGTTTTGTGCTGTGGATCAGGATAAGTTTTGTACTGTGGATCAGGATAAGTTTTGTACCTTGGATCAGGATAAGTTTTGTGCTGTGGATCAGGATAAGTTTTGTACTGTGGATCAGGATAAGTTTTGTGCTGTGGATCAGGATAAGTTTTGTGCTGTGGATCAGGATAAGTTTTGTGCTGTGGATCAGGATAAGTTTTGTGCTGGGGATCAGGATAAGTTTTGTACTGTGGATCAGGATAAGTTTTGTACTGTGGATCAGGATACGTTTTGTGCTGTGGATCATGCCAGCAGAGGCGTAACTGGGTTTTTGGCGCCCTTGGCTAATTTATTTTTTAAATAATAAAAATTTAAAAATTAGAGATTTAGCGGCGCCCTTTTGAACTGGCGCAGGCCGACGCCCTTGGCAACTGCCCCAATGGCAAGCCGTTGTTACGCCACTGCATGCCAGTCACAAAAATTGGTGTTCAATTCGGGATTTCACTACTGAATTTTAGAAATGAAATAATTTAAAGTTACAACATTGTTAGAGCATTGCTGGCTTTTAAATAACAATGTTGATTTAAAAAAATAATATAATTTTTTTATAAAAAATAAATTATATCGTGTGAATGTTTTTTTAAAAATAAAGGAAAAACAGGAAGTTTAGAAGGTCTATAATTTTTTTTAATTGGTTGAATTCTTAAAAAATTCGTTGGATGATCGAGTGACTTGCCGGCTGTGCTGTGATTTCATTGCGTTACATACGATAGGGTTGGAGTAAATTTCACCGCTAAAGCTTCAAGGTGAATAAAGATATTTTTCTCCCTCTTAACAAAAATAATTGTAAAAAATTATAATAAAAAAAAAATATTGAGTAATTATTGTATTGTTCACTTTAAAATTTTTTTTTTACCTGGAGAAATTCAAATGCAGACCCGGGGGGGGGGGGGGTGTTTCCACACCTCTCAGCTCAGATTGGAAGCAACTGCATCATTCTCCCTCCCCCCCACCACACCCGAGTAGGCACCGTTGTGTGGGACAATGTTATTTATGTCATTTATTGAAATACAAATATAGTAAATTTATTTAACTTATTCCAACGTATCGTTAGTTTTATTCTACAATATTGAATGTCAATGACAAAACTGACTGAACGAAATTGAAATATTTTTTTTTGGGGTGGATAGGCCTTAACTATTGCTAAAAAGAGGATAACCACATCCGGAAATTTGTTTGAAAGAAATTTCGTCGAAGGAAAACTCATCGACGGAAATTCGATCGAACTGAAATTTGGTCGAATCCTTTTTTCAGTCCACACTATCAAATTTTGCGTCAAATTTGAAGTAATTTCTTTTATGGCGCATTATTTTTTTTACTATATAGTATAGTGCGTTTAAAAAGAAATTTGACGAACATTTTAACGTGTGAACAGAAAAAAGGATCGAACAAATTTCCATTCGATTAAATTTCCGTCGATCAATTTTCCGTCGACTAAATTTCTTTCAAACAAATTTCCGGTAACCATTGCTAAAATAGGATGACTTGTCCCTCGTTAGGAGCATTGTCCCTCGTTAGGTGCATTATCCCTCTTTAGTAACTCACCAGGGCCGCGTGGAAAAAAATGATGTTGGGAAACACTGTTCTTCAAAAAATGTCTTGTGCACGCTGTGCTCAACACGTTTACAAAGTAGATCATTTCCTGTCTTCTTTTTTTTGTTGTTGTTGTTTAAACTAAAAGTATCCATGTTATGTAACACGTTTCTCATGCTAACTTTCCTGTGCTTTGAGCAGTAGAAATGTGATTGTTGTGTCTCTCAATTTGAGATGATTAAGAGAGAGAGAAGAGTGTCTCTTGGGGTATTTAAAGTACAATATATGCTTGTTTCTATTATTATACTATCGTTGCATTAACGGTAATAAATATGTATATATACATATTATTATTATTATTTACTTTGCCCGTGTTGTTGCGCAGGGAGCTAACTCTTGACGCTCCTGCCACCGGATGCTGCGGTGGTCAGTATAAGCTGGTGACCACCATCGTGGTGGAGAAAGTTGAAGGCGTGGAACTGCCACCGGGAGAAAAAGGAGGTGAGAATACAGCCTTGCCAGGCCTATATGTTCTCTTTTTTTTCCCGCACTTAGTTTCATTTCCTGCTTCAAACCTTTAAAATAAACCCATACCGGCTCCCACAATTCCTCAAATTTAAAAAAAAAAAATAATAAAACATTTGTTCTTACATAAGCGTCTTTTCTTTCTTTTTTTTTTTTTTTTTGCACGAGAATTTGTTTTAGTTTTATTATTTGAAAACAAAAGACCCTTTTAGTGTGCTAAGTGGTTTAAAGTGAGTTAATCCCACACATGTGAACTGGATTTGGAACCCAAACAA
Source organism: Omphiscola glabra (assembly GCA_964017045.1). Classification (NCBI taxonomy): domain Eukaryota; kingdom Metazoa; phylum Mollusca; class Gastropoda; family Lymnaeidae; genus Omphiscola; species Omphiscola glabra. The sequence goes on along the minus strand of OZ024811.1, from coordinate 13,827,672 downwards.
AAAAATCTAGACAAACAAGAACAATACCAGCACCACTGGTGGATGGGGATGCGTTTACCTTGGACGGCAACTCATCTAAGAGAGAAGACAGAACTCTGAAATCAAACCTGAAGTTGGATTCCCGTAGGCGGTATGACAGTTGCAATATGAAAATACCGGCAATTCCCGAGACGTGGAACGCATAAATAGCACAGTGAAACACACACACACACACACACCCACCCACAAAGGCATCCCGGTCCATTTCCAGTTGTCTTGACAAGGTCTTTCAAATAGGCACGGAAAGTGATAGTGAGGCTGACGAACTAAGAAACTCGCCCTGACTTTAAACAGAATACAGCTCAAGTCAAGGCTGCTGCTCAAGTCAAGGCTGCTGCTCAAGTCAAGGCTGCTACTCAAGTCAAGGCTGCTGCTCAAGTCAAGGCTGCTGCTCACGTCAAGGCTGCTGCTGAAGTAAAGGCTGCTGCTCACGTCAAGGCTGCTGCTCACGTCAAGGCTGCTGCTCAAGTCAAGGCTGCTGCTCACGTCAAGGCTGCTGCTCAAGTCAAGGCTGCTGCTCAAGTCAAGGCTGCTGCTCAAGTCAAGGCTGCTGCTCAAGTTAAGGCTGCTGCTCAAGTCAAGGCTGCTGCTCAAGTCAAGGCTGCTACTCAAGTCAAGGCTGCTACTCAAGTCAAGGCTGCTACTCACGTCAAGGCTGCTACTCAAGTCAAGGCTGCTACTCAAGTCAAGGCTGCTACTCAAGTCAAGGCTGCTACTCACGTCAAGGCTGCTACTCAAGTCAAGGCTGCTACTCAAGTCAAGGCTGCTACTCAAGTCAAGGCTGCTACTCAAGTCAAGGCTGCTACTCAAGTCAAGGCTGCTACTCAAGTCAAGGCTGCTACTCACGTCAAGGCTGCTACTCAAGTCAAGGCTGCTACTCAAGTCAAGACTGCTACTCACGTCGAAAACTGTCTTGGTCAGCTCCGCGTGATAAGAACGAACAATAACACAATAGCAGAATCATACTTATAGAAAGATTATGTTGTAGCAGTAACCTAACATGATTTAAAGGGTTATCTATGCAGCAGTAGCCTTAAATGATTTTACGGGTACTGTATACAGTAGTAAACTACATGACTTTATGGGTAATCTATGAAGCAATACAACTACTTGATTTAAGGATACTCTATGAAGCACTAATGTACATGATTTTAAGGGTACTCATGTCAAGTTGAAGCTGTTCCTTTGCATTTAAGTGCACCCACGGTACATTCACGTGTCGACCACTTACTGTCGCTCTTTGTGTCTCAGCATCCATATCACTCAGATCTACATCTTTTACAAGTGCATCCACGGTACATTCACGTGTAGACTACTGACGGTCGCTCTTTGTGTCTCAGCATCCATATCACTCAGATCTACATCTTTTACAAGTGCATCCACGGTACATTCACGTGTAGACTACTGACGGTCGCTCTTTGTGTCTCAGCATCCATATCACTCAGATCTACATCTTTTACAAGTGCATCCACGGTACATTCACGTGTAGACTACTGACGGTCGCTCTTTGCGTCTCATTATCTATATCACTCAGATCTACATCTTTTACGCCCGACTTCGTTTAGAAACACTTTTTCCCCGACTATTCTATAATGATGAGACAGTTAATCAATGGTAACATAACATGCAGAACACGCGTGCTCATGATCTCTCTGACTGAAGTAGCCACATTTTCGTTTTGTTTTAATAAATTAGCATACATTTGTAATTATATTTGATTGTTGTTTTCCGCCCAGGAATGGACCCCTATGTTGTGGTCAAGTGTGAGGGGGAGAAGGTTCAATCAGAGACCAAGGTGAATGACCCGGCCCCAACCTTCGACATGGCGTGTACCTTCTATAGGAAAGGTACCACACTGCCCATTATAGTGGAGGTAAGGGTCCAAAAAAATTCGAGAGCACCATGCAAGTGAAAATGTTGATTTCTCATAATGAATCGAAATAGTTGAGACAATTTAAAAAAAAAAAAAATCATGTACAAAAATTAAACAAACTCTAAAAAGGAAAGTTGTTCTTAAAAATACTATATATGTACTGTTTAAATTATTTTATTTTATAATAATATTCTACTGTCCAACTCGTTTTTATTTCACCAACTGTTACCGAAAAATAAGAGAAAATATTACGCACCAAACGCACTTGCGGCATTTTTAAGAATCTCATTTAGCTCAGTTACCATCGGGAATTTTACTTCATGAAATCTGTGGCATCGTATTTCCTTCATTTTCACCTTTTTAAAAAACAGGAACAACTGATTTTTTTTTGGGGGGGGGGGGGGGGTTGGGCTGCCAATGTGATAGAATGTGTTGTCATCGGCAACGATTCTGTGTGCTTCGGGTTGACGGGAAGGAGGGTCCATTAGCCATCCGAAGATTTTTTTTTTACCCTGAACACACAAAAGCGAAGCTAACATAATGGATTTAAAAATCAGAAACCACGGCCACAAGTTAATGGTAGTGTAAACCTCGATCATTTGGATATAAAAGAACTCAGTGTGACTTCATAAGCTTATTAAGGTTTGCAAAAAACACACACATCTTTAATAAATTTGGACTTAGGGCAGTGGTTCTAAACCGTCCTAATGCCGCGACCCCCTTCATACAGTTCCTCGTGTTATGGTGACCGCCCCGCCCCCCCCCGCCCCCCCAAACCATAAAATTATTTTCGTTGCTACTTCACAAATATGTGTTTTCCGATGATAAGGGTAGTTCGACCCTCAAACAGGGTCGCAGCCCACAGGCTGAGAACCGCTGACCTAGGGGATTATTCGACGAGGTGGGTAGGAGGAAGAGTGTAAAAATCGTAGAAACTGCCTTAAATCCACGTAAAAACAGTACTTAGAACGGGATAGGGGCTCGAGCATTGAACAGAAGGATAGGCCAATGAAATGGATGTTTCGGCCGAAAGCCTTCCTCCGTACAATGCAAAACAAAATAATATCAGAACACAATCAGAATTATTTACGAACAAAATGAGAATGATATCAGAGCACAAATCTGGATAATATCAAAGTAAAATCAGGATAATATAAGAGTAAAATCAGGATAATATCAGAGTAAAATCAGGATATATCAGAGCAAAATCGGGATAATATCAGAGAAAATCAGAACAAGATAGGAATTGGGAAGGTTCGAAGAAGCCCAATAATAAATGAAGAAAAAAACAACAACTCTCAATTCAGGTTGATGATAATTCAAATTCTCAATCGTCTCTATTTTATATCATGTATCATATATCATGTATCATATATCATGTATCATTGATTCACTTTATCTTTTTTTCTTTTTTGACCTCATTTTTAAGTTTAATTTTTTATTTTTTTGTTGTAATCTTTAGTCGTGCTTGGAATGCATGTACTTTTCTAATGCATCTTCTCAAACATGGTATGGCAGAAAGAAGACTAAATAACACATAAGCTTTGAAAAGTCTTTTTTTTTCACCTGTCTGATATAAAAAATATATTTTCTCTTACACACACAAGATATACCTATATATGAACTCATAAAATTGATAGAATCAACCTCGAATTCTTTCAAACACACCAGAAAGTTGAGTGTTCATTGAATATGCCTGGCTCTCTTTCAGGTGTACAGTTCGAGAAAGATATTCTCGGTCTTTTTGGGTGAAGCTCGCATTTCTTGGGCATGTAAGTTGTCTTTCCGTTTCCTGCTGAGCTGTTTTATCATCTGATATTAACCCTTAAAAAAAAATATTAATAATTTTTAAAGTTGTTAACATTTGACAATTTTTTTAAATTTGAAATACCTTTGGCTGATGAGTAGGGATATCGGATTGCCTGTGTCACTGACAACAGTTACGCTAGTTATAGAGAAATGCCAAAACGGGTGGAGGAAAGCGTTGATTATAGTAACAGTTAACTCTCGCCCACCCACTTCCTATAATTTCGAATTAGTATTTAATTCAAAAGAACGCATGGGATTAAAAGTCATAATCACTCATAATGACAAGCAGCTCACTCATAAAATTAGTAGCTTGAAATCACGGGCGTTCTAATTGACAAATTCAATTGATTGTGTAGAATTTTATTTCTGTTTTCAAATTGACGTTGGCATGTTTCAATTAAAATAAAATATATTTATATGAAACTTTAATTTAATGCCTTCATAAAATAGGTGGTAAGTATTTGAATGTTCTTTTTTTTTGTTGTTATTTTTTTGTTTTGCAAACTTATATAAGTATGTTCCAATAAATATAAAATATGTTCTTCTTGCTTTTGACTGCATTTAAATCAAAATTAAAGCTTTCGTGTTGCAATATACTGTTGCTTTTTTTCTTTTGGGGAGATTTTTAAAAAAACTACAACCAACAACATAGTTACAGCTTAAAAATCGGGATTTTTATTATTCCACTTTCTCCTGAAAATTAAAAACCTTTCCAGCAAATCCATCCCCATCTCCTCTTTTCCTCCCCAAAAAATATCATTATATTTCTACCAAACAACTCAATAATTAAAAATTTACAAAAAAAAAAAAAAAAAAAACTTTAAATAATTTATTTAAAAAATTCGAAGCAAAGATTATAAAAAAATATTTCAAATTATTAGAGTTTAATTATAATTTTTTTCTTTCTTACTAAGATCAAACAATTTAGCTTTTCATGTAGTATATAAAAAAAATTCTTAAACAGAAAGCAAACATTAATATACTATCATATTTCTAGCCGTAGGGTTAATTGTATATTGAATTTCGAAAGAGAGTGAGCAAGTGTTATCATCCAATCAAAAAACGAAATTGAGACGAAGATAAAACAGAGATGGCGTAGGTTCTCTACAATATTTGAAATTGGCATTATCATATTATGCAAGTTATTGTTAAATCGATTCTTTACATCCTCTGAAATGTTTTATTCTTTAAATAGCTTTACAAGAATTGTTGTATGGCGAGTTCAGTAGGTTTATATATAGCTGTACAGTAGTTGTTGTATGGTGAGATCAGTAGGTTTATCTATAGCTTTACAATAGTTGTTGTATGGCGAGTTCAGTAGGTTTATATATAGCTGTACAGTAGTTGTATGGCGAGATCAGTAGGTTTATATATAGCTGTACAGTAGTTGTTGTATGGCGAGATCAGTTCAGTAGGTTTATCTATAGCTTGAAAGTAGTTGTATGGTGAGATCAGTTCAGTAGGTTTATCTATAGCTGTACAGTAACTGTTATATGGCGAGATCAGTAGGTTTATCTATAGCTGTACAGTAGTTGTATTGAGAGATCAATAGGTTTATCTATAGCTGTACAGTAGCTGTCGTATGGATAGATCAAAAGGTTTATTTATAGCTGTACAGTAGTTGTGGTATGGAGAGATCAATAGGTTTGTGTATAGCTGTACAGTAGCTGTTGTATTAACAGGATAAGTAGACTTTTAACTATAGTCTTTTCATCTACTGTTTTTGAGGTGCCATTATAAGCTTAAACTTATTTTTTTTAATTACTAACATTCTACAAATAAATAGTTTACAAAATTTAATGCTTAGAAATGACATGTACTTTGTATATCAAATTTGTAATTATTTACCCTATCATGACTTGGGATACCTTATTCCAATACAATTATCTTTAATATGGTCTATTATTGTCATTATTTTCTCTTCTTTGCAATTGGAAAAATATCAAAACAAATTCACTAATGTTAAACTATTAAACAAAATCCACAAGCACAATTAAACAATGATTAAATTATGAACAATAAATGTTTGATCTTTAAATAAATTGATCCTAATTTTTAAAAATTTTTTGTCTCCAGCCAATGAGACTGGAGAGCACAAAGAGTTTCCTCTGTATGCCAGGGCGACCAAGAAGGAACCAAATATCCTTGTGCCAGGAAAAGTTTTTGTCTTTATACAATCCAGTGATGACATGAAAGCCCTGTAATTTTGTAGATCATTTGAGTTTGAGCAGTGTGAAAGATCATACTAACATCATCTTCAGAATATTGACATTCATCGAAGTTCGGAGACAGATTAGATAAAACATGCTCCAATCGAACGGAAAGAACACCTTTTGATTTATATATTTTTTTTTTTAAAGTTAGGAAATTATTGACGCTTACAAAATTCCAGATTTTAAAAATTAACACATGTCTGTAAATGTCTTTTTTAACTGTAACCCAGGTGGGAAATCGTGCACAGCTCTGTGCTGATTATAATACATCTGTCAAAATGTGCGTTTCACTTTATTCTGTCATAAGTCTGGCACCCATTTCTCTCATGCTTTTTAACTTACCAGTTTTTAAATTTTGAACCGTTTAACCATGTTATGATACAACAGAGTTAAAGTTAAAGCACCCTTTTCATTATCCAAACATAAATATATTTATATGTAAATATACATCAAGTAATATTTGAATTAGAATCAGGGAACTGTAATGTTGAAATATGTGTATTTCTTGTCATTTATGGCTCATTGATAATTTCATTCAAGGATCACGCCATGGGTTTGGACAAAAATCATATATATTATATTGGTATCTTTTTTTTAAGTTATATTATATTATTTCATCTATTTCTTACATCCCCGCTGTCCATGGAAGTGGACTGAAAAAAAAAGCTAATTCATTTATTAATTTATACTCTTATGTACAGGTTATTAATCCGTCCATTTACAACTAACAAACATGTTTTGATATTGCTCTTCTATAAAATAATATAGCACTTTAATAATGAGTCAAGGGAATATTGATCAACAATAAAAAAAAATTTGCAAATTATTCAAAAGTGTCTATTCCTTTTTTTGTCTAATTTCAAATGAAATTTCATTTAAACCTTTGCATGTTTTATGAGAAAGAGGATCAACTGAGTTAGCTTTTGTTTAAATGTTGTTTAAAACATCTTTGGACCAGGGGTAATATTATTTTGAATAACTTCATAATATAGTTAGAAGCATACGTTTCAAACAGTCTAGTATTAAAATTTAAGACACAATGTTTTAGTTAACTAGGCAATGATAAGACATTTTTTTTCTTTCAAAATGTGAGTTGTACTAGTGACAGATTTTCTTAGCAACCAAATTAAATATTCATGACACTTGGCATAAACTTTATTTTACAATACACACTTCCTGGTAGATATACAAGCAATGGGCGTGTCTATCCACCCAGCTTTGGTATCAACATCAAATTTGTGCTAAGCAATTTTTTAAAGCAGTACCCTATTTTAATCTTTACTTTTTAAAATTTTATCTATTTTCTTTAAATTTTATGTACTGTTTATGGTTTGATGAAAACCGCATATTTGGATTTAAATTTCTTTACATTTCTTTAAAAAGATTTTTAATTAGAAGCCTTATAGGAAAGTACAGTTTACTGGACATTAATAAACAAATTTGATCAATTTATCTATAAATGAAATTCTTATTAAAATTAAAACTCTTTAAAAATAAATAAATACATATTTAGATTACTTAGTCAGTCGCCACTATACTAAAAGAAGACAAAACTATTTTTTATGGTAATCTTTTGCAAAATAATTCATCATTTTTAAAAAAAAATATTTTAATTTATTTTTAACAGTTAAATTTTTTCCAAGTTTCTGAACTTATCTGTTTATTTACAAGCATCTGTGATACACTATTTATTCTTTTACAGTATTTACATTTTGCTGATTGTGTTTATTCTGCAGGGCTACTGTTTTTTATCTTTAGCTCAATCGTTAATTTAAGAATTCTGTATTGTACACCAACATTATCGTGCACTGTTGCAATATGGGAAAAATATTGCTGTTCTGTTATTAAGAGAAAATTAAAAAAAAAACAACCCTCTCAAATATGTGCGGTAAGCATATCCATGAATTTTAGTTGTTGGTTAAAGCTCAGCTGGGAAACGACAGGGTAGAAGATGTACTCAGACAGGGTAAAAGTTGTACTCGGGTCATTGACAGACAGAACAGGGAGAAAGCTCTTATGAAGACATTTATATTTCATTGGGCCTATTTTGTGAATCACAAATAATAATTCTCTAGTTATGTACACATGGCTTAGCCCTGTGTTCAATGGGCGCACACAAAATAAATCTCCCAAAAGTTAGCATTATGTGCGTTACATTAATTCATGTTTTGTCAAGTGACTTTAGCGAAGGCAAGTTCTGGCATAGCTGTTACCATTATTTGGTGGGTTATTTGTAGTTTTAACATAATTTATTGATATGCGTAGTGCAGGAGACTTTATATACATACTTGCATGATAAAAAAATTAAAATGTCGATGCAGACTATTTTAAAAAAAGTTATGCCAATATATGTAAAACAATTGTGTAAATAGTTTTAAAAGCATTGACTGTGATTTTTTAAATAATATTTTGTTTGTTTCTATTATTGTGTTAAATTTTTTTTTTAAATGTGTGTAATAATAAATCTATTTCTTTATCTCAACACTTTTTTTTTTTTTTTACTTATTTTTACTCATTGATATTTTCTTTAAAATATGTTGTTTAATTCATGCTTTTAGTTTATAAAAATGTTAATAATGATCACTAACTGCATGTAGCGGGATATTACTCGTACTAATATATGGGCTAATCTTGTTTGGATTTGTAGGCCTTTCCCTTATTGCTGACAGACTTTATAAAGAAGGATTTACTTAAATTGCAATGTCATAGATACCTTGCTCAAAGAAGGAAAGAATTGGCATATGAATAATAAAAAAAAGGGCTGTCTACACTAAATCATAGCATAGTGTTGCCAGTATGGCAATATGCTGAATTAATTTGAGGAATTAATTTTTTTTAAAACTTCTAAAATTTACTCATATATTTGTATCTTCAATAAAGTATACATTTTGATGCAAATAAAAATCACTTTCTGGCTGCTGAAATATTTTGATGATGATGCATTAATAGAATGTGCCCATGTCAACCACATAACCTAATTCAGGAATTTTGGTTAAAATTATCTTTTCATTGTGCATAGGGAAAAATAGGGGAGATGACTCTTTTAAAGAAAATTTAGAGCATCTCCCCACCACTTCCTGGTCCGAACTCAAACTTTCTAGAACACAGTTTAAAGGAACAAATGATTATGAAATTTAAGTTTATTTACAAATAATAGTGCCATTAAATAAATGAACAACATTTAATTTATACATGAAACTAAACATAAATAAACATTACTATCATTAATTTTAATGCTTAACCTAACGGCTAATGGGAACCTAGTAAGTAGCAGTCCAGCAGTTTGAACACAATGTATGGTAACAATTACATAATTAATGTAAACATGTAAATGCCATTATCTAGAATATATCAAGCTCCAAAATCTAGCAGTCAAGCTTAAATTCTCCCACTACATATGGTTGAGTCAAAAAAAAAAAAAAAAAGATGGATAACAACAAAATCAGATTACCCCCCTTTGCTTAATCATCAGCCATTATGCCTTCAACTAAAGATCAACACCAAATTGAAGTACACAAAAAACAAAAAAATAATGTGTCCATGTACAACTTTCCAAACAATAAATCCATTATAATTTCCAAACTGAAATAAGAAATTTTGATTAATACTATACCAACTGGGCCAGCATCTTCTATTGAAACTGACTGGAACTATGTCATAAATTGATTGACATTCAGTTCAAACTAACATTCAGTTCCAAGGACAGCATCCATGATTTATGAATTAAAAAAAAAGCATTAAACTGACACACACATACAAAACTATAATTAAGTAATTCTGAATTTCATATGTCCAATGTTTACCTTACGTTTTGGTTAGCAAATCCATACTGTGGAGAATTCCAACAATGGTTGAGACAGTGACCAACTGTCGTACTGTACCAGGCAATAACAACAGTGCCATGGACATGACAAGCATGTGAACGGAGGGTAAAGATTTTCCATAACATTAAGTACCAGTCATCTATTAATTGTACCAACTTCTCAAACGGAAATCACTCATTCCAAAACCCAGAACATCTCAGCAACCAAAATCACACATTCCATTCCAGATCACAACTCAATATTCAGCCGGCCTACAATTTCCCTCACAGTGGCTATGAGCTGTTCATTTTCCTGAGGTGAGTCCAGAATGAGGCTGTGCAACTTGGCCATGTATGTGTCGATTGTTTCTATAGTAGGCAGCTCTCCCGAGCCTGAAAGGAGAGAAATTACATAGGAGAGAAATTACACAGGAGAGAAATTACATAGGAGATAAATAACACAGTAGAGAAATTACATAGGAGATAAATAACACAGGATTAACAACAAACACAAAAAAAAACAAATTAAGCATGAACTGTTGTAGTTTAAAATAATAATCTTTAATATCACACAAGAGTAATTTAAAAATGTACAGTACGCTACAATATATATTTGTTTGGTGTTGTTGTTTTTTTTTTGTGCAAAGTCTAAATAATTTTAATGATTTTGGGAAAATGATACAAGAATCTTGAATGTAGAGAAACTATTTTCTGAATTCGAAATAAGATAAAATAAAAGTTCAGTGACAGTAACTGTGTTTCTCATTCATATTCGGTTTTGGAAAATATTTAAAAACATGGAAATCTAGGTGAAACTGTCATTATCCAGACAATTTACAAAGCATTTGCTCCATTTCAGGCTAGAATTAAATGTTTGTTTTGGCTCTTTGATTCTCACGTTATTTTAACATTCTGATTTCATCTTTGAGTCATGCTGTAAATTTTCTTTTTCTAATTCTGGGAATGTTTTCTTTTTAATTTAAAAAAAAAAAAAAATTGTTATTGTGGTTGGCCCAGCCCTAGGTTGGGTTACTACACTATAGAAAACTTCTTATAATAATAACATTACATATCTCCATGAATTTAAAATCCCACTGTAACATTTTTGTTTTATATTAAGGCTTGTCTTGAATTCATCTCATGTTCTAGCTGCCTCAAGCATATAGTCTTACAAGAATCAGAGAGAAATTCTGGTACAGTCAAGTATCGTTTATAAATGTTTAAAATATTCAAATCAGATTGAATTAAATTTTTTTTTTCTATTAAGTAAGTGTCAATTTTTTACCATGTTATTATTTCAAAAATCAAATAATAGAGCTTCAAAATAAAAAAAAATAATTAAGGATTCAATTAAGTAAATTATATAGAATAGTGTCTTTTGGCTATTTTATTCAACATGCAATATTTGTTGTCAATGTGCAGTAAATTCCAATTATATAATGCTAAATAAGGAATTAAGACCACTTTGTTTTTTAAATATTGTGGGTGATGTCCTCACCTGGCAAGGGGACAGAACTGAATGACGATGTGAGACAACTCCTGAGGGCCTCCAGGTGAACATGCAGTGCCTGGTTGGTCTGCCTTTGCTGCTGGGCCTCTACCTCCAGCCTGGTGGTGCAAAAAAATATTTACTCTCAGATTAACTGTTAATTGGCATTAATTAAATTTAGTAAGCCACGGAATCCAGACTCATGCATGCTGCAATAATATCCTTTCAGTAAAGTTTCAAATTTTAATACCAGTTGTAGGTTAATAAACAGTAAGTATTTAGTTAGGCCACCCCCCCCCACCTCCTCCCCCATGACTTTTAAGATGCAAAATTTTTCTTTTTAATTGCCCTATTCACTATTGAATATTTTTTTTTTACTCTTTCTAAACTTCATTTTAATTTAATCTAAATTACTTATTCTACGGATCCAGTGCTCAGTTCACCACAAATCTCACCTCTCCACTGCTTGTCTCATGTTGTCTGTGTGTTTACTTAGGATAGCATTTTGTTCCTCCAACTCTGTGGTTTGTTTCCTCAGCTGTCTCAATTCTGCATCCCTTGCTGGAAATATGGACATTTATTATGAGGAAAAGCTGTCTTACATAGAATCACCGACTGTGATACTCAGCTGGAGATCATTTTAAAAAAACAAACTTTTTTTTTACATTGTGTATTGTCTTTGTGTAAACTTGAGTTTACATTTCTATACTATAACACAGTGATCTTAAGTTCACATAAGTCTACAAGAAGAGATTTCTTCATGAACACATTCTCTGGGTAGTCTCTTTGTGTGAACTTTAGTTTACAATTTTATAAGAAATATGTTTTAACTACACCATAGATGCTGTCTAGATTAAGTGTGAAGCTTTTATTGTAAGAATGTTATAGTTAAAATTTAAAAAAAAAATTGGATGAGTTAAAAAAATTTACAAAGTTTTGAGCCACAAGCCACTCTACCCTTGTGAGCTAGGAGCTCTTCTGTGAAAATGGGAATATTGTATGTACCTTTATTGTGATCCAGAAACTCTTCTGTGAAAATGGGAATATTGTATGTACCTTTATTGTGATCTAGAAACTCTTCTGTGAAAATGGGGATATCAAACGTTCCTGACTCTTCCTCTTCTCCCCCTCCTGTCACTGGCATTCCCTGAACATCTGAGTTATCTACCTCTTCTAAAATGATGAAAATATAATTGAATATTTTAAAAGGATGAAGTTAAATTGAACATGCTAGAATGATGAAAATACATTTAAGATATCTACTAAATGAATTCAAGCATGAACAAATAGAAGAGAGCAAAATTTGTTTTAAAATACAGATCATAAATTCAATTATTTTATTTAAAATATTGTATCAAAGAAATTAAACATAAAAGTCTTACTATCATCATTTTAATTTTACTTTGCAGTCTCTTAAAAATGTTTCTTCTTTTAAATAAAAACACGTAAAATTATTTAAAACTTCTAAAAGCAATTGAAAAATCAGGCACACTATAATGTCCACTTGTACTTTTATTGAAGGATAATAAATGAAGGACTCTTTTAAGCTGTTTGAAGGAAATAGTGGAACTAGGTATGTGGATGAAATATAAAGACAGGAAAATAAATATAAAATTAGAATAATTTGCCTTAGAGCCTTCCTCAAAGGACAGGACAAAGGAAGAAACAACAAGAATTAGAAAGTTTTTTTAAATACTTTCTATATCTTGTTTCTTAAATTTGTCCTGTCTGCTGAGGAAGGCTCTTGGCCGAAATAAGTTTCTATGACTTTCCCCGTCTTTATATTTAAAGCTCCCACACACCTCTTTCCACTACTTACTTTTATTCAAGTGGTTTAGTTATTTGTTTAGTGTTGATCTTACAAATTTATTCTGACAGTGTCAAAGTCGGTGATGCAAGTCTTAATGGCTCACTCATTAGTGCCACCCACTTTTAACACATAGCCGGGGACTAGCCCAGACAAGATACAAACCCGCCAACCATGTGTCCAGATTCAGGGAAAGTCAGCCCTGTGCACCTGTTACCCTCCTCAGTTAAAAGAAGGATAACATTTTTCGTGATTGAATGAAGGAAAAAATTTAATTGCACTCTTCCACAGAAAGTTAATATAAATAAATTTGACAGCAAAATTTTATATTTTGGTTAATGATGTTCATACTGATGTTAAAAGTGGAGCAAACCTTTTATCTTCTTTTCAAACTGTTGTCTGAAAGTTTTATAAGAGTCTGTTTTTTGGTAGGCCTCCAAGTCTTTCATATATTTTTCCTTTTCCCTCTCAGCATCATCCAAATACCGCTAAAAGGATTATTTAAGAAAATATATTACTATGATCAGAAAGTTAAAAAAGCAACAATTAAACACAGTGATTACATACTTGCTCATTAGAAATTATTAATTTGATTGACAATGTTGGACTATGAACCAATACAACTTAATCACACATTAAATTCATTTTTAAAAAAATAACTTTTGCAGTTACACTGGCCATGCAGACCCGTTTATCCTCAAGCTCTTAAAATCGTACAATATCATCACAAAATCATTTAATACGTTATCTTTATAGTAAAAAAAAATAAGCATACAGTATGTATAATGTATACACGTCCAAGTCGTACATTGTACGCCAGAATCGTAAGAGTAAACAGGCCTGGGCCATGGTACTGTTTCGGTATTGAATTTGCAGTTGATTAGAGATTTGAAATGATATGTTCAAACGGAATATAACATTGCAGCATTTTTAACAAATGGCCCCAATTAGTATTGGAGCCATGAGAAAGCTGCGCCTAGGCAACCATTTCGTCCCAGCTTTCCGTCCCGACAGAAAGACTCTCTGGGTGGTAAGGGGGTGGTAATGCAACACCTTCCCTTCTGGAGTGGAAGCAAACCCGCCCAGACCCTCTGGGAGAGGCAAATGCGAACACTTTAAACACAGCGTTTTCAGTCTACCAGGCGCCCCCAGGTCGGGGGGGGGGGGGGGAGATTCCCAGCGTGCTTCCGCATGGTCTGGCGGCGGGGAGACTAAAATTCATATATGCCACTGGGAGACTGAAACAGTTAAAAATTAGCTAAACAACAAAACATTTCCTAAACTCATTCCAATACTATAAAATAAAAAATATTAACATTCAAAAGGTACCTGTTTTTCGTGCTGTTGCAGATTGGACCATTCACTCCCAAGCTGTTTAGACATTTCAGCAAATGACAGGTTGGGTTTCTCTTGACGCACTTGTTCCCTACGCTCGGTTAAAAATCGCAGATACCCAGACAGGGGCTGTTTCGGGGCATTCATGTCTTTGACAGGTTTCTTCCTTTTCTTGCCCTTTGTCCATCCCCCTTTTCTCTTCAGCGGCTGTATGCAGAACACAAGCAATTATGTGATTAGAAAGTTTTACTAGGGTGACCAATAAGAGGAGTTTTGTGTCATACTTGACGAAACATCTTATTTGTGAAATCAAAAAAGAGTCAAGAAACTTTCTAATGTACTTATTAACATATTGCAATTGAAGAGCTTGCTGCGTTAATGGGATAGTGACAATTTTTCTTCAATTTGTATTTTTTCTTCTTAGCCTTTTTCAACTTCCAATGGAGACAGACAAATATACATATCTTTCCACGCCTTCCAGTCTTTTTCTATCTTCTTTAACTCTTTCCGGTCTAAATACAATGATTTTTTTATCAAAAGAGCTAAAAGTGTTCAAATATTTTAGAATATTCATTTTTATATAATAAACTTATTTTCAAACATAAGAAACATAGCAGCTATTGCATTGAAGAGATGAGTTATGCACATGAAGAGTCAGCATTATAAAAGTTATAAAGTTAAAATCAAGTCTACCAAAAACATGCACATACTTCTGATTGGTGTTCTGGGTTGTCACTGGAGGAATGTACAATGGAGAGACCTGAAGACCAATGATGCTCAGAATTAAGATGTGGGATTAAACAATGTGTGCCAAAATTTTATATTTTTAAAAATAAATAGTTCATGTGAACAAAACATGAAATGCTTTTTTAAAATCTCAATATAGTTGACAGTTGTGTTCTAAAGAAAGTAAAGACCCAAACATAAAGTGAGCATTTCAGCCACATTCAATTACATAAGTGACCCATGAAATTTAGTTTTTTTAAAGACAATTTAAAAATAATAATAAATAAATTTTGATTTTTTAAAAATGTTTATTTGTCTTTCAAAAAACTAAATTTCTTGGGTCACTTATGCAGTTGAATGTGTCAACCATTTCCTATAAACTTCACATCTATACAACAAGCTAACAGTGCTTGTCTCTGCACTGTCTTTAACTGTTTTTGCTGTCGAAGGCTTTTTGGCTGAAATCCCCACTTTCATATCCTTCATTAGGTTTTCCTCTACCCTTTGCGTAATTCTCATTGCTTCAACCTTCAGAAAACACAAAAACCAACTCACCATGGGAAATCTCAGGTTGGCTAACACTGCTCAAAAATGGACCCTCATTGGAGAGTCTGAAATAAAAATAAACATTCAATTATACACATAAATTAGTTTTCAATTATTTCAATGAACATTTTGGATACAGTAAAACAGTTGTCTAGAACATCTATTCCAGTTCCAACACCATTTTCAGGTTGCTGACACACAAATTGATAGCTCCTTTGCATTACTTTCATTTAAATTAAAGTTACCCAGCATCAACTGTGAGGTCATTACTTTCTTTCGATACATCATCATCAAACGTGTCAAAGTGAGAGAGGCTACCAAGGGAATTCAAATCCATTATATTTTTGTTAATCAGTCACATCACACTCTGTTGCAAAATAAAAAAAAAAATTATATGGTAATTTTTAAAACATAAGTATAATACTATTTTTGCTTTGCTAGGCAAAGCACGAAATTTGATTAGCAGGCCTTTTTTTAAATGTGTTCTTGGCAATAAATATGAACAGATAACAGACAACTTTTCAAAAGTCTTTTGCCTTTCTGTGCTTTCTCAAACTTATGTAGCCCTCATCCCTTTTTCCTAGGTAGTAATCATAATAATAAATAAGTATGCCTAGTTAGCCTAGTTTAAACCACTACTAGTACTACACAGGTGACACAACTGACAAAATCAATTCAATCATTGTAATTGTATTCATGTAGTACTAGTAGTTAGTAGTAGGGCCTATGCCTATATTTATATTAATTAGAAATTGATACTACCGTGCCGTACTGTCAACTGATTCAGTTGATTGGCTTAATTTTCTTTTACATATTTCCAGTTGAACATAAACTTATTTAGATTATTTATAGACTTATAGAAAGTAGAGCTAAGCTTAGAGTTAGAGTAGAGTAGACTTAGACCCATCATTGCCATTATTAATTAGTAGTATTAAAAATAATTAGAGTCTAGAGAAGAGTGCTAGGCCTAAATTATTACTACATAATTTATTTTAAGTACGGTAATATAAATTGTGTGAGTTTGCATCCTCTCAGTCCTCTGATTATCATTCCTCGTGAGGTTTTAAAAAGTACATAAACAAAGTATAGATTGTAATTCACGCCCATTATTTATGAATGAATGACGTTATATATATTTTAATAAGAAAATACTATCCAACATGCAAAAGGTCAAAACAGCGTATGAGTAACCTTTCACCTTTGACATAAATAGTGAAAACGGTCTCGTCGCCGGTTTCAACGGTGTGATATGATAGGGCTGAATAAGTGGAATAATCATTTTGAAAACAAACAATATTTCAAAATGGAACCATCGACTAAATAAGGTCTTTTGTAAACTTATTTCAATCATCAAAATAGCACAACACAAACCAATAATTTCATTCACAAAGTTAACTGAAAGCCATGCGTCAATGTTTTGATTTTCATTTCTCAGTAGAGGGGAGCCTGTTATTCCGAAAAAATGGCGAGGCTAAAAGCGGCGTAGTAATATTTTATTGACTTTTCTTTGAAAATGTATAATCATTTAATTATATGAAATTCAGAAACAAATTCATATCTTAAATAAATCATCATTTAATAAAGGATATTTTAAAGCATATGATTAAATACACCATACAAATAAGCTTGATGGAAGATATAATTTTGAAGTTTTAAAAAACCTCTTTCCGGAAGTGGATGGAAACGAGTCGTTGTTAGGTGTTGAGGTCATAGCAAATTTATGCAAATTACCCGAGCCGAGTACCGAGCAATGTTTTGAAGATAAAATGAACAAACGTTAGCTCCTTGGGCAAAGCGAAACAAAGGAGTCGTGTGTACATACCGGCAAAGGAATACTGTATTTTCAAAATAAGAAGTGGGATACAATATTTGTCTTAGAGTGGTATGTATATGTTTATGCATGAATGGATAATACATTTAGATTGTAAATGAGTGTTAACATTATTGAATTGTGTGTGAGCAAGGGAAAGTGTGCAGCTTTTCCAGATGAATAACTGATTAACTCACCATCGCATCGCATGGTGATGGTTCCAGTTAGAAAGTCAGTCAGAGCAAACCATCGATCGTTGGGTGTGCATCTCTTGATGGCAGAGGTTTTGATGTTACCCTTTTTATTTTGCCTAAAAGAATGAGTCATTCTTTTCGTACGTAATAATTGTGTTGTAACTTCTTAGTGTTAGGGCTTAGTTAGACTTACTACTGAGGCTCACTGAGGTCCTTGTATTTAATATTACGGTACTGTGAGAGTGAGTGGCCTGAGAGGCACACCACGTCGATGGGGCCAACACTTTTTTTTTTACATAATACTTCTTTGCCTAGATTATTACAATATCAGCTTATACTATACTTGGTCTATATCAGATTGAAACATCATAAATTAATGATATTATTTATTTGTATGTAAAAAATATACAGTATACCAATTTACAATTACGCTTAAATTAATAGTAAGTGACTGAGGAGTGTACTTTAGTCTTACTCTTAGTAAAAAACTTAGTAGGCTACATGTTACATGCAAATGCATTATATATCATTATCTCCTATTAGTATTACTACATCTATTAGTATTACTAATTAGTCATTTCTAACTTTAATAATTAATTAGTCTGACGAATACATTATTCTCACCACACTTACCATACAGGAAGCGATTGATTATAAAGCTATAGTAACTTATACGAAGTGGCTATTGGTACCCGGGTACCGGAAGTGAGATGTTGGGATTAAAAAATGATTTAAAATATTATCGTTGGGTTTGTAAGACCAAATGAGGTATCAAATTAAAGATAATTGAATGGACTATACGTTTGTAAACTTAATTCTTCATTTAAACTAAATTATACTACTAAAATGACATCCGAATAGTATTAGTCAAAATGGACCCAGACACGCAGCGCCGCCATTCGCACCCGGGGACCATTAGACTCAGTGCTATTCGGATGTCATTTGTGGAAGTTTATTTTAGTAAAACTGAAGAATTGAGGTTACAAACGTATAGTACATGCAATTATCTTTCATTTGATATCTCATTTTGTCTTACAAACTTAACAATAATATTTTAAATCGTTTTTGAATCCCAACCTGTCAATTCTGGTACCCGGGTACCAATAGGTGCAGCCTAACTTATATTAGGAATATTCCTATCATACTGATATATCATATTTTCTCTCACGAAAAGGAGAGGTGCACACTTTCCTATGCTGATCTTGAATTTCAAACCGCGCCCCTTTATTGTAGCAGGTAGCCAACCATGCTGCCATTGTGTCCATCTTTTAGTAGCAGGTATCCCACATGCTGCCACTGTATCCCTCGAATGAGGCAGGTAGCCTATGAGCTGCTTCAGTGTACCCCTATGGCAGCGGTCCTCATATAACTATTACACTGTCAGGATTATTTTGTTAAAGGGTTGTAAAATAGAGTGGTTTTGCGGGTGCTGGGTGAGCCTGCGTGCGACTCTGGAAGAATCAGTGTCTTTGTGTGTGTGTGCTAGAGTGCGAATGAGGTTAATGGTAAAGTGGGGATCAGAAACAAAGCCACGTAATTGATAACACGTGTAGAAAACCCTAGGGCCTAGGCAGAGCCATGAAATGTTTTCCCTTGTGCATCGCCCATTCATCTCGCGCCGTAGCTGGGTGAGGCATAGTGCTACAAAAGCTGCAACGAACAAAGCGTTGGCTGGTTTGTTCTTATACACCTTCCCATTGTTAGTTTGTTGGGATTTTTTAAAACTCAGGTGCCACCTTTTCTTGTTTTGTACACCTACATAATTTTGAATAGATTCACTTCTCGGCAAAGTAAATGATGATGCCTGTCTTCTGTACATTGGGCATACTATGCTTAGACTAATGACTGGATTTGGTAATTTATATCATATTTATCGCACTGTGAAATGTTTGCGTGTCCTAATTATACCAATACTATTCATTCATAGTATAAGTAAAAAGTACTTTCTTCAATGCCGATATGTCCTGTCCGCACTGACGGTGTGACGTACTTCCTCGTTCGGATAATTACATTGCAAAAGCACCAACAACAAGCAAATCAAGTAGAGCATTCGTCCAAATAAGGACGGACTGTGACCTCGTTACTCTTTCTTTCTTAATAGACATTTTATTGTGTATCTACCCGTCTCTTTACCCCATCCCGTCTATCGTGATTTTTCAGTACCATCATTTCTTTTTCTTTAGAAAAAAAAAGTGTGTGTGGGGGGGGGGGGGGGGGGATTTAATCACGCATCGCTTCTCTCACCTTTTCAACTGTGATCAGATGCTTCTTTTGACAACGTTGAAAGCTTGGAATGTCGAGAGGGGTCTTTTTACATTCCCCAAAAAGACGTGTCGTGAATAGAAGTTTTTTCAACCCCCCCCCCCCCCCCCCCCAAAGCCGAAGTAGTCGCCAACGTTGATGACGTTTTGTAGGAAAACTAGGAAGTGTATTGGGCAATGGGCCTATATTGACTAAGAATGCCATTGATACATACTAAAGAATGCCGCATAATATTAAGCATAGGAGGCTAAGTCACGATCTGTGTGTGATCATCGCACCTGAGTGCGCACGCACTCACTGAAGCGTATCGGTAATTGTTAGAAAACCACATGTCGTCCAGAAAATAAAACTCGATAGAAGTAGAAGCTATTTAATTTTTTTTTTCCAAAGTCTATAAACAGGTCTAATGACACCTCAAAAAAAGTTTTTTAAAATATAATTGAAAATATGTTTTAAAAATACAACACAGATATATTTAATCACGGGGACGTCGTAAACAAAGACAACACTGCACCTCTTAAAAACGGCCCTGGGGTCCATAAACTAAAATACCGCCGCAGATTAGATCCTTAAAACGTTTTGGGCTTATTGGGCGAGCGTCGGTTAAAATCGGACATTTTTTATTTTTTTTCTTATAAAAAAAAATGAATTAAACCGACAAAGAAAAACTTAATTAACGAATGTGGCGTTCCTTGGATTTAATGGGGCGTCAAAGTTTTAACGCTTTTCGGGACATTTTCCTGGTCCAGAGATGATGGTGCAGTGGCCCTTAACATTTAGCTGTATCGCTGGGTCTAGTATATATTATCAAATGGTCGGATCTGCTGCCCTACCATTAGCGGTTTTAAAATTCGTCCAAATAGGCAACGGTTAATTACTTCAGGCGATTCATCTAACACTCGCATGGCATGACTTTGTTTTCACGTTAAAATAAATACTCTTTTTATATTTTAACATAAAGAGCGACTTGCGCAAGTGGACACTTGTTTGAAATTGAATGGGGTCGGGCAGGACTGCCGTTGGGAAGAAGGCCATTGGATTCAAATAATTGTTTAATTGCTACATTCGACCCCCCCACCCCCAAATATATATCGTTTTTAAATTTTCTGGGGGACAATGTCATGTAACTCAATGTCCATTAATTTCAAATTGAATCTCACGTTAACGAACTCAGCACTGACCAGATATGCTGAAAACTAACAACAAAAAAACAAAATAAAAACCAACCGCGCAGTAATATTTTAGGAGAATCCCGGCCCACAAAAACGTAACTGGGACCCTAGATTCAGTTGCAGATAACCAGATTCGCTAGTCATTACGCCATTGGCCGGTAGGTAAGTCGGGAGAGAGAAAAAAAATAATTGAAACTCAATCAGCCCCAATCTCGAAGACCCCCACCCCCTTTTTTCTCATCAAATGTCACTACGATCAGATGGTCATTGATTCTCAGGAGGCCGTGATAGTATATCAAATTAGTAATGCTAGGACACCATGTGGAAAACTCCTTGTTTCGTCTTTTGATTTGTGATGAGCATTGATTGATGGAGACCATTGAGACTTTTGACAAGTAATTTTCTCGTCTTGTATACATTCCTTTGAGTATCCTAAAAAATAGCTTGGACACACGTGCTATAAAAGTAATCAATACTTACTTGGAGAATAATTTTATTCCATGAAATGTGTGGAACTCAATTTCATTAATCAAAAAAAAAAAAAAGAAGAAGAAAGTTGTGTGCCTGTATTGTGCGGATATTTAAATCCAATTAAAAGTAGTCCTGTTTTGACAATAATTGTACCAATATATAAATGAGGGAGGGGGTCCTGCATTAGTGGCCATGTCCTGTATTCGTAGCAATATCCTGTATTGGTAGCAATGTCCTGCATTGGTAGCACTGTCCTGCATTGGTAGCAATGTCCTGTATTCGTAGCAATGTCCTGTATTGGTAGCAATGGTCGATTATTAGAAGCGATCGCATTTAAGTTCAACGTTTTAACCCATTCTAGGATTTTTAGAACTGACTGAAAACTTTCGATTCACGTCTTTTAGGTCTCGTAGCGAAACATTCTGACTTCGGTTATCTAATAGGAAGTGTAACACCGTGTGAACCTACGTTACGGTATAGTCTGATTGTTACGCTACGGAGATGCACGCTAAATTGCAGAGACGTAGCTAAGGGGTGGCATGGGGGAAAGCGCCAAAATGTGCTTTGATATTATTTTATTGATGAAAATAATGGATTTGAGAGCTGAAAAAAAGAAAGGGGGACTCTTTTTAAATGAATATTGTCCCCGGGCGCCAAACTCTTTAGCGACGCCTCTGTCTGCCTCTGTGTTGGTCTAATTTTTTATACCCGGGCACCGATCTAGTGTTGTGGGTTATGTTCCTTCTCTACATCACGCCTTACGCCAATTTTAATATACAAAAAATATCGACGTTTTAATATCGTTCCCCGTTAATGGAAACGAAAGGGCTCAGCGCTGGCCTAAATGACCGTCATATACGCTTTTATGCACTGTCAGCCCTATGTATGGGGTCCGTGATGATTCGGCCCAATAGCCTCTCACTGTCTGCCAAGGGTTAGTCCAGGGTATCGAGATTTCAATCATGCGTTGTCACGAGAGAAGCGCGCCTCTCGATCTGAAAAGTTCACAGGGTCGGCGGAGTCTTGGAGACCCGTAGATTTGTCCAATAAAAAATATTTCAGTCAATTCTCTTGAGTTTTCCGGGTTTTTCATCATTATTTGATGAAATTTATCTGATGATAAAGTTTAATTGAACTAATTTTTTTTTTGTGGTTCTGTTTAGGGGTTGAGCTTTTCTTAGAATTTCTATTAATAATTAATTATTCCATATTAAGAATACTATTTGACTGTCACAATCTCCACACATCATCTATAGGAGACTGCAACTTTCCTTGTCACCCAGAGTTATCGTTCATACCGGGGAGTACAAAGAAAGAAAGTACAAAGATGGCCGCTCACATGGCAAAAACAGTATTTGAGACCTGGCGAGCTGAAGAAATTAAGAAATATTTACGGGAATTGCATCTGCCGGTATCTGGAAATAAAGCAGAACTTGTAGATCGGGCACGCGGCTGTGTAGCGTTGTGAATTTGTGTGTGTGGGGGGGGGGGGGGGCGTATGTGTCTGATACATTTTTCTAATTTCTAGGCGAAAAAGATTAACAAGGGCAAAAACCCCTGCTTTTTCAGGAATTTGCAGTCCCCAATATGAATGAGACCAAAACACAAGCAACGGCTACAAAACTCGCACAGGCAAAATATGTGAACATTTTCATGATGGTCGTAGTTAATGCCAGTGCTTCTCAAACAAATTAGCTTGAAAGACCGGCATAATCGTATGCCATTAAAGTTGGGACACATGTATTATATGCTTATTGTTCCTTTTTTTTCATGTTGCTCTTGCGACTGTGGGCTCGCGGGCCGGAGTCGGTCCGTGTAACACTACTTTGAAGTGGCACTGGATTTCGCTGTTTCGAAGCGTTAAGAATCAAGGATGTGACACCGGTTGGGTGTTGAATCAATTGGGATTTCTCCCCCGTGGCCACGTCAGTGTCACAAGTGCTGTACACACAACCCTATTGATTGGACTCGTTTCGTGTGCAATAGTTCACGCGCGGTGTGCATGGATTTGTCTCTGTTATTGTGCTATTTGACTATTTGTTTTAATTAAAATAGTCCAGCTTCTCAGAAAGATCAAGAAGCTTTATAATTTCATAGTTGTTTTTTGTTTGTTTTGATAAACGCATGTTTACTTTTGAGTTTTGTATGATAGTTTTTATTTTACCTAGCCGTGACACTGGGGTTATTCAAATGGACGCCGATACATCAATTTATATATACATATATATATATATAAATAAAATCGAAAGTTACAAACCATCAAGAGTTAACACCAATAGCTGACTTTTTAAAGTCATGAATGAAAGCTGCTGAGGACCACTATTTTATATTAAAAAAATTATTCCAGTAATGGTTTTCACAGACAAGATTGTTAATTTGTGTTGCTATTTTGCTACAAACTCAGAAATTGAAAATACTAAAGGCGCTGTCTTATCAGGCCTTCTTCCGTTACATCGATCTATTCTGAGAGATCGTGGTCACTCAGAAATGCCCAAGCTCACTCTTTGAAATGTGTCTTCCGGTTGGTGTTCTCACCCCCGTGTTTACTGTCGGTTGGGTTTCAGGTCCGCGGGGGAATATTGGCTCTGCTGGTAACGCTTTGGGCATTGTAGTAACGAAATAACACCATGGCATTCCACCGGTCTGGTTGTCGGCTCGTACAGGCAAATACACCGAGAGCAAGGGCCAGGAATGAGGAAGGCCCGTCACGATTATATAACGTTAACAATGAGAGAGGGAAACCTCAATGGCTGAATTACGTCATCTCTGTCTGAGTCTCCCCCCCCCCCCCAAAAAAAAAAACATGGGCCGAACTTGTCTGGTCATGGTAGACGCAGTCCATGTTCCCACGGGCCCTTCGTTGTAAATGGGAGCCCCCTGCATTGTAAAGGGCCTGAAGTTCCCCAGGCCCTGGTGTAATGTAGGGTCGACGTTTTCTTTTCATGGTTAGTTCTGTCCGGGTGCCCTTGCGCCTTGTTCTTATTATGTTCGGCGCCGCCTTTGTGTTCAACCCCGGGGTAATGTAGGGCCGAAGTTGTCTTGTCGTGCTCGGCGTAGCCTGGGTGTTCAACCCTGGGGGTAATGTAGGGCCGAAGTTGTCTTGTCATTATCGTCGTTGTCTTTTTTCCCCCGGAGTTGGAGCGGAAATGTAGCTGCTAAAAATGATCTACTGCTCCGAGCTCCAAAAATTTAAAATATAATTAATAAATAAAAATATGATGAGCACTTTACTATTACTTTTTAAAATTTATTAACATTGATGCCCCGCTCTTCTACCAGGCATCCCCCCAACTCTTCTAAAGCTGTCTTGTCCCATTCTGCTACAGCTATGTTGCCTTACTCTTCAACTAGCTATGTTGCCCCACTCTTCTACATCTGCCTTGTCCAATTATTTTACAGCTATGTTGCCCTATTCTTCTACAGATGTGTTGCCCCACTCTTCTACTATAGCTATGTTGCCCCACTCTTTTACATCTATGTTACCCCCCACCTCTTGTATCAGCAATGTTTTTGGCACATACATTTCTAATGTTTAGTTATTAAGATGGAGCAGTGAAAATAATTAACACATTCATTTCTTTAAACATTTTACACCGCCTTAACCATCTCTCAATCGGCGTTTGCAGCGGAGCTGACAAAAAGAAAAAAGTCTACTCCAAATCTCTGTAACGGACCTCGTTATGATATATGAACATGTACTGATAATTTTTTGTTAAAAGTAGGAACGGATCATTTTAGTTGAGTGTGACATTGTCAATGTTTGATGAACGCCACCCTATGTGGACATCTATTTCGCGGGTTGGGTATAACCGATAGCTTTTGTCTTATTGGATGTCGGTCCCCGGGGCACTCGTACGAATCTCGTTTCCTGACTTAGCTGAACGCCAACCCGGGACCACCGTTTGACGAATGTGGTCTCACCGGAGCCCTGTGATTTATTTTGCCAAACAATTTGTGGTAAACTACTAGCTTTAGTGTCTTTCGATGTTTGGTCTCGGTGGTCATCATGCAATTTCTTCTCCAACTAGGCTGAACCCAAAATGGCCTACGCAAGTGGAATTGTTTTATATACTTGAACCCATTTCGTATCTATTTATTTTCGATTTCCGTCTTCCTCGGCAATGCTTTGGTCATTGGTATTTTGGCTGTAAACTGATAATTTCTTATATTTTAGTGTTGCATTTTAGATCGACAGTTTGGTTTTTTTTTGGCGTTTGTGGTGAACTAGCTATATCCCTCTAACCCAGCGGTTTTCAACCTGTGGGTCGCGACCCCATTGGGGTGGGGAGGGGGGTCGAACGACCCTTAGACGTGAGTCGCCTAAGACCATGGGGAAAACACATATTTATGTTTAACGCACATTTAAGGTATTTTTTAAGAATCTCATATAGTGCAGTTATCGGGAATTTTAACTAGTGAAATCGGCGCCTTCTGGTAGCGTTAGTGACGTTGTTACATAGAGCATAATGCGTTTTGATTCCTGGCATGATGCCTGTCCTTACGGCGATAGGTCACTGGAACACCATCAAGTCCCCATTTCTGAGAGCACTCAGCACCGGGTTTTACGACTGCTGAAGTAGTCGGTCACGAGATCGGGTCTTGACCCAGCAGAGTGGTCGCAGTGACAGTGAATTATAGCTCCCCCTGTTAGTGGTTTAGTAACTTCTGTGATGGGTGGGCTACGATGGTTGTGTGATGGGTGGGCTACGATGGTTGTGTGATGGGTGGGCTACGGTGGTTGTGTGATGGGTTGACCGGCGGGTGTGTGGAGGATGCACTATGGTAGTCTTCTGATGGGTTGACTGTTATGGTTGTGTGATGGGTTGACCGGCGTGTGTGTGGAGGATGAACTATGGTAGTCTTCTGATGGGTTGACTGTGGTGGTTGTGTGATGGGTTGACCGGCGTGTGTGTGGAGAATGAACTATGGTAGTCTTCTGATGGGTTGACTGTGGTGGTTGTGTGATGGGTTGACCGGCGGGTGTGTGGAGGATGAACTATGGTAGTCTTCTGATGGGTTGACTGTGGTGGTTGTGTGATGTATGGAATAAGGTGGTTGTATCACATGTGGAATATCGTGGTTGTGTGATATGTGGAATACGGTGGTTGTGTGATATGTGGCATATGGTAGTTGTGTGATATGCGGACTAGGGTTTTTGTGTGATATATGGATTATGGAGGTTGGGCGATATGTAGACTACGGTGGTTGTGTGATATATGGATTATGGAGGTTGGGCGATATGTAGACTACGGTGGTTGTGTGATATATGGATTATGGAGGTTGGGCGATATGTAGACTACGGTGGTTGTGTGATATATGGATTATGGAGGTTGGGCGATATGTAGACTACGGTGGTTGTGTGATATATGGATTATGGAGGTTGGGCGATATGTAGACTACGGTGGTTGTGTGATATATGGATTATGGAGGTTGGGCGATATGTAGACTACGGTGGTTGTGTGATATATGGATTATGGAGGTTGGGCGATATGTAGACTACGGTGGTTGTGTGATATATGGATTATGGAGGTTGGGCGATATGTAGACTACGGTGGTTGTGTGATATATGGATTATGGAGTTTGGGCGATATGTAGACTACGGTGGTTGTGTGATATATGGATTATGGAGGTTGGGCGATATGTAGACTACGGTGGTTGTGTGATATATGGATTATGGAGGTTGGGCGATATGTAGACTACGGTGGTTGTGTGATATATGGATTATGGAGGTTGGGCGATATGTAGACTACGGTGGTTGTGTGATATATGGATTTTGGAGGTTGGGCGATATGTAGACTACGGTGGTTGTGTGATATATGGATTATGGAGGTTGGGCGATATGTAGACTACGGTGGTTGTGTGATATATGGATTATGGAGGTTGGGCGATATGTAGACTACGGTGGTTGTGTGATATATGGATTATGGAGGTTGGGCGATATGTAGACTACGGTGGTTGTGTGATATATGAATTATGGAGGTTGTGCGATATGTAGACTACGGTGGTTGTGTGATATATGGATTATGGAGGTTGGGCGATATGTAGACTACGGTGGTTGTGTGATATATGGATTATGGAGGTTGGGCGATATGTAGACTACGGTGGTTGTGTGATATATGGATTTTGGAGGTTGGGCGATATGTAGACTACGGTGGTTGTGTGATATATGGATTATGGAGGTTGGGCGATATGTAGACTACGGTGGTTGTGTGATATATGGATTATGGAGGTTGGGCGATATGTAGACTACGGTGGTTGTGTGATATATGGATTATGGAGGTTGGGCGATATGTAGACTACGGTGGTTGTGTGATATATGGATTATGGAGGTTGGGCGATATGTAGACTACGGTGGTTGTGTGATATATGGATTATGGAGGTTGGGCGATATGTAGACTACGGTGGTTGTGTGATATATGGATTATGGAGGTTGGGCGATATGTAGACTACGGTGGTTGTGTGATATATGAATTATGGAGGTTGTGCGATATGTAGACTACGGTGGTTGTGTGATATATGGATTATGGAGGTTGGGCGATATGTAGACTACGGTGGTTGTGTGATATATGGATTATGGAGGTTGGGCGATATGTAGACTACGGTGGTTGTGTGATATATGGATTATGGAGGTTGGGCGATATGTAGACTACGGTGGTTGTGTGATATATGGATTATGGAGGTTGGGCGATATGTAGACTACGGTGGTTGTGCGATATATGGATTATGGAGGTTGGGCGATATGTAGACTACGGTGGTTGTGCGATATATGGATTATGGAGGTTGGGCGATATGTAGACTACGGAGGTTGTGCGATATATGGATTATGGAGGTTGGGCGATATGTAGACTACGGAGGTTGTGCGATATATGGATTATGGAGGTTGGGCGATATGTAGACTACGGTGGTTGGGCGATATGTAGACTACGGTGGTTGGGCGATATGTAGACTACGGTGGTTGTGCGATATGTAGACTACGGTGGTTGTGCGATATGTAGACTACGGTGGTTGTGCGATATGTAGACTACGGTGGTTGTGCGATATGTAGACTACAGTGGTTGTGCGATATGTAGACTACGGTGGTTGTGCGATATGTAGACTACGGTGGTTGTGCGATATGTAGACTACGGTGGTTGTGCGATATGTAGACTACTGTGGTTGTGCGATATGTAGACTACGGTGGTTGTGTGATATGTAGACTACGGTGGTTGTGTGATATGTAGACTACGGTGGTTGTGCGATATGTAGACTACGGTGGTTGTGTGATATGTAGACTACGGTGGTTGTGCGATGTGTGCAAAATGGTGGTTGTGTTATTTCTTTAATTTTAAATTATTTGTTTTAATACACTGCAACGCCACCTTTTTTAAAATAGTCACACTACCCTCCTGCCCCCTTTTCAAGCCCCAACCCCCTTTTTCACACGCACACAAAACTCCAAAGTTATCAATTCAGTGTTTGGGATCTTGTTCACAACATCATGCCACAATGAATATTTTTATTTTATCAGATTTCAAGAGAGAAGATGGTGCTAAAAAGTAGCATTGTATGTATTGTCATATAGAAAATGACGTTGTCTCAACATTACATATTGTCCTCCGTTCTCAAACTAAGCAACTAAAAAAAAAACGGTGCTCGAAAATATTCAAACAACAAAACTTTACAGCATTTTGTCCTGTGTTGTCGCTGGGTATTTTCACTTAGCTCCTTTTCACTGACAATCAAATGGTAGTACATAGTCACGAAATTAACATCTTCACACCAATAAGTTCTAAAATAGTTGCTTTTTGAAACGAACAAACTTCAAGTAGGCAAAAATGCCATGACGAGACGCTCAAATAACAAACGTATCTATACGCTGACAGATGAAGGATGACCTTACTGTGATCCTCGTAATGCCATATGCCAGCGGTTCTCAACATGTGGGTCGCGACCCCTTTGGGGGTCGATCGGCCCTTTCACAGGGGTCGCCTAAGACCATCGGAAAAAACACACTTACTCTACCTTTATGAATTTGCAGCGAAAACAATTGTATTGTTGGGGGTCGCCCACAACATGAGGAACTGTATCAACGGGTCGCGGCCTTTTAGAAGGTTGAGAACCACTGCCGTACAAGGACGCCACGAAACTGATGCACTGTGCCGACCAGTGAGGAGAACTGGTGATAAATAACGTGAGGGCGGCCCCTTTGGGGAATCAGTGAGATGGAAGACAGAGTGTGGTCAAAACAGCCGGGTCTTTTCTCTCTCTCCGACGGTTTACTTGACTGAACTATAGTGGTTATTCTTTCCTTCATTTCTCCCTCGTCCGATTTTAAAACGTGCGTCCCGAGAGATGTGCGATTTATTTGACATTTTTAAAAATTAAATTTGGAGTTTTATTGATTGTGGAGAGGTCTGCTGGTTCATTATTGTTCGTCCATCGCAAGTGATGATGACCACGGCAATATTCGACTTGAGCAGTGTATGCCTTGACTTGTATGCCGTATTTTGTTTAGGTTAAGGCAGAGTTGCTCAATTCGTCGGCCCCGCTCCCTCGTCCTTGCCTGTTTGATCCAATGGCAAGACTTAGTCAAGGCGTTTCCCCCCCCCCTCTCCTGTGTTTTCACTGCGCTCTCTATGCGTTCCACGTCGCAGGAGTTGTCGGAATTTTCATTGTGTCTGCGTCACATTCAGGGTTTGATTTTAGAGTTTTGCCTTCTCTTAGATGAGTTGCCATCCAAGGTTAGCGAGTCCCATCCACCCGATTGGTTTTTTGGACACATTAGAGACCGCTGGTGGGTGGTATTATGTCTACGGAGACAGTATTTGATTGTTGATCATTCTACATATCGGATCACTTTACAATGTATATGTATAAACAACATAATTTATTATGTTGTATACCATGAATACATTTAAAAAAAAAAAATTGGTCTTCATTTCTTTTAGCAAAATATTTCCGATTTAAATTGGGGGGGGGGGGGGGGGAAATCACCAATCAAAGTTATCTGCCGGTCAGAGTACTCGGAAACAAGCAAAACAACTATCCAATTACGTCATTGTATTGTGCGATTTCTAGTAGTCGAACAATCATCCATCAACTGAATCTTTAAAAAGACAGGATATCGACTCGAAAAATGGCTGGATGAAAATTGGCCTTTAAAAGCGTTTTTTTTCCCTAAGGATCCTCAACATGATTTGTGTTTACACAAGTTAGTGTTAAATGTGTTGATCAAATGCGTGGCTGTCTGGTAGCTGGCACTAACCTGGCTTTCACGCATAGGAAGTCGCCCCCCGATGCTGCATTCTGGATGATCTTAGTGATCATTTTGCTATCATTGAAACCAACCATATTATGGAATGTTAAAATATTTTTTTTAAATAAAAAAAAATAATAATAATTTTGCTATAAATATAGCCATGTAGGCATTCATTACACACTGTTTGGGGAGTCAGTGTTATTATAAATGAACACATTGCCGCCTTCCCAAATTTCAAGTTGAAAAAATCGCTGGGTTACAAGGTCAGTCCAATCGTCCGGAATTCATTCGCTGCGATCAAATAGTATTGGATTAATTCAAACTTCCATTCGGCACGACCGCTCCAATAATATGACCGTTCCTTTATGTAATATTGGCGGATTTTTTTTTTCGTTTTTGTTTTTGTACGCTTGTCTTCAATTTCCATTTCCTCCAGTTCACCACCTCCTGCACTCGGTGTGCGCCAAACATTGAGCACAGAGGCGAGGGTTGTTGTTGCTGAGTGCCCCATTTCCCAGAAGTGAGGATGGTGTTTGGAGAGAGTAAAAGTCGGAGCCCTGGTTTACCTGGACCAATGGTTCTCAACATATACGCAAGATGATGCGTTATTTCGGTTCAGACCTCAAATCCTTAGCTGTTGCCGTTGCAGAAACTGTGTTTATCTGTCGACCGAGTTTAAATATGTCGGAAAGAAGGGGACATTTGAGCTTGTTTTTAAGGCTTTTCGACTACCTTAAATGTTGAAAGGTCGTTGTACAGATCAGTGCTTGAGAAGCACTGACCTCGCCGACCAAAGTCCCAGCAATACCTGAGATCACTGTGGCACAAGGGCAGCAGCAGGTGCGGCCATGTAATGAAGGCAGGGTGAGGAAGATCCCGTGGGATAAAGGTCCAGTTAATACAGTCACTTCAATATCTTGTAATTAGATAGTGGGGACATGTCCGTCTTTAACTCCTTTAGGCATAGTATTGATTTTCAATTATCCCGATGGGGGGGGGGGCGATGTAAAGTTATATGTTTTTATGTTAATTTTAATGTAAGAAATATTTTAAAATGTATTTAAATAATAGTTTGACAGCATACCGGTATTCCCTATAGAATCTAGAATATTGTTTTGTCGCTTCCTGCACCGACTGGCCGAGCCCTCGCCGACCTTTGCGGTCACCGGACAGTATACATTTATTACCCATCATGTTCTGCTTAGTGTAAAATAGCAGGGCCAACAATATTGATCTGTAAATATTTTGTGAACGTTTAAATTTTACTATGTGCACTGTGGGTATAATTGAAACGTCCTAAACGGTGTAATTTCTTGATTTAATTTTTTTTTTTTAAACAAAGAAATGTTCGTCACTATTTTAACATACTCTTTCATCGTATTCGACTTCGCGGTGAGTAGAAGAGCCAAGGCAATTAGTAACTAATTAGCGTTTGTTAGCCTGGTTAACACTGATACAAACATTAGGATCTCATAGCTGAAACACACTCGCCCTGACCCTGACGTGGATATGTGTTGGGCGCAAACGTCCTTTCCGTATTCTAGAGCTCGTGACCTTCTTGTTAGGACAGGGTCCCTCCCGCGTCAGGTCATGATCCACTCGACTACTTCTAGTAGGTCGGGGTCAAGTACGCGTATATTTGGTCAGCAGCGTAAAATTAGACCACGAGTGGAAGAAGTTTTTTTTTTCCCCATGGATTCTCATACATATGTGTGTGTCCCAAATACATTGTAATTATGTACATCTAACTCACTCTCAGTACTCCTTACAGTTTCCCTTACTCTCTGAAGCGTGTTCTCTTCCTATTGGCAATTGGACATTTCATTTAATGTAAAAGCTACGACATGAAATGCTTTTGGCTCATCTTTTTCATAGACGTGCTCAGCCGTATTCTTTAAGTTTGCAAATGCTACTTATGTCATTACAAATGTGGCGGTCAGAGTATTTATTTGTTCTGCATTACACTTATATATACTTAAGTTCATTCAAAAAAAAGTAACAATGATTGTTGCCTTTCGGTGAAAATTCCTTAAATGCGAATTCACGAATCTGTCTTTAAATGAATGGTTACATTCAATAAAAAAAAAAAGAACATGTTTAGTGAATAATATATATATATATATATATATATATATATAATATTAATGAAAGCAGTTTCCAATATATATATATATTTCTTATCGCTGTATAAAAGTTTCATTTAACTTTTTTGCCCCTACTTTACCTGATCTAAGCTGGTTGCTTTTTATTATTTTTTTCTCTTCAAATTTTAATCGAAGATGAGCAGCTGGAGGTTGTGTCATGTTTTTACAACTGACGCACTCGATGACCTCGCACGTCTGGAGTGTCTGTTGTGTGTGGAGGTTGGGGGGGGGGTGTGCAACTAAACGTTTGCATGTGTTAAGGTCCACCATCCTGGAAGGCTTGAGAACCAAATGCCATGTTTTATATATATATATATATATATATATATATATAAATAATCCAAAAATAACTTTCCTCATTTAGGACATGGTGCACATCCTTTATCCGTGGACTTGTTTGGATGGACTTCATTTCGGGCGTTTAAGGATTTTTAAAAAAAGTTCTCGGGTTTTATCTTTTCAGTTAAATTAACGAATAACTTGTTTTGAGTGTTTGACCAACCAGAGCTTCCACGTGCGTTTCAGAAAGTACGTCAACTTGAAGAGTGCGGGGTATGTTTACATACGTGGGGGTATGTTTACATACGGCGCACACGACTTCGCTTAATCATCCTCAACATCTTAGAAAGCTGCGGGGCCGCGTGTTCTCAGGGGCGTGAGGGGGCGGCTGGCGTTAATTATACATTATACAAGCAAAGGAGATGTGACTCAGGCAGGTTTAGAAAAGTAAGAAAGAAAGAAACACAGAACGTGTCTTTCCGTGTTTAATTAGTGAACGAAATATAAAGAGCCACATGTCGCCGTCCCTGCCGCCCCCTTGTGGATCAGAGAGTATCAGATTATGTAGTCTGATTTACCGGTTGTTTTATTGCTTTGTTTTCGTAATAGGCCGTATATATAAATGTGTAACGGGAATCGACCTTTTTCATAGACTATATACATGTTTTATACCTATTTAGGTTAAGACGATTTTAATCTGACCTTAATGAAAAATATATATTTTTAACCTGACACGCATTATCGCAACGGCGTCGGCAGATTTAAAAAAAAAAAAAAAAAGTAAGTTGATTTAATTCTCTTGGTGGGGTGCCTTTGGCTCTTAAGCCCCCGTGCCATAGATTTATATCAAGAGTCAAGACTGGTCTCAGCACTAATGGGCTGGGGCAGCGGTCGGCAAACCATGGCTTACGAGCCGCATGCGGCTCTTTAACGACCTGTGTGCGGCTCTGCCAGTCGGCCAAAAATCGGTTTTGACTCCGAAAAACATGGTGCTTGAAAAGAAATTTGGTTCCCAATTTTTTTTAAAAATCGTCCTGCTGCTGATTTTTGGCTCTTTTGACAAATGAGTTTTCCGACCACTGGAGTAGGGAATGAATTGAAATTGAAGGCCATAGGCTGCAAGTACTTAATCCACATTTTTGTCAAAATCAACCCAAACTGTGACCTTTTTTATATCCGGTTTAGATAAGTGCATTGCATAAATTTGAATACATTGAAATTTGCCTATGTACCTTATTTGATCGAGACAAAAAATGAACATGATTGGCACAGAACGGTTGTTACGGTGGAGGTCTCCGGTCACGACTTATCAAAGGCTGTATTGATGTAGTAGTGGTCAGTGCAGGACCGCTCCTCTCTGTGATTTATATTGTGAGCATATAGGCGTTGTACAGACAAAGCACAGAGTAGACTTGAATAAAACTAAACAACTCAAACTCCAGGTGTCCAGAAAGTATCAAAGAGAATGTATTTTCTATTACTCAAATAAAAAGCTCTTCTATAGTCTTCACTGATTGTCAGCTTTTATACCTATATGAATCTCTAAAGCTATCAACTAGTCAACTATCGTCTCCTGATCTCTCTTGTAACTATTACTTTACAACTGCTCTCTTAGCTCCCTTCTCTCTCTCTATACTTCCAACTCAAGGAACCCCCCCCCCCCCCCATGTGATGAAGAGTTTTGTCGTATATACCATTCTATACCTCCATAGGTGGCCCAGGAATGCTATCTAACAACACATCCCTGTCCCCTAATAGCCCATCAATTAGAATTTCCCGTCGTTAACCCCAAAATTATCATTCGAAATCATGGAAATAATCCATCCCCTCTATGCCAAAGATGCGACAATCTTTTAACCATAACCCCACCCCTTCAACGATGCCTCCCCAAAACTAACTGCAATTTCCGTCCTTCCAATAAGTTACCTTAACAACAATGGAGCTCTGTCCTGTACCCCTGCCCAAGTCATTCGTAACAATGATCACATTTTACAGACGAAAAGAACATTTGAAATTGATTATTTCGGGTATTTTGTGACCTTTTGTACTGTCAATCCTTCAATTTAAGTCTTGTGTCTATTCTGTTACAGGCCATCAAGAGTTATCCTTGACACGCGTCGTGTTATGCTAGCGTTAAATTGCATTCCCTGGGGTTTTAAATCCACTCGCTGCATGCGGCCCGTTGGGTGCAGTCCTTGCTACACGATTCATGCAAGACGCAAATATTACGCGGATTTGGAATGTGTGTAACACAGAGATTTTCTTTATTATGAAAAAAATTTCGACTGCACGCCGAGGAGATCGGGATGACATCTAAGTGTAAAATATATATATATATATATATATATATATATATATATATGTTTTTTTAAATAAACGGGTTGGAATGTGGAGTGACCTTGACTTTTACTTGCGTATGCCACGTCGTTCGTCACAGCGTCTCGCTCTCTGGAGCGCTATTTCACGCTCTGTATCATGACGTATAGACAAAACACAGTTCACGAGAATTAAACCACACGATTTAGTGATCCTCATTAATCCCAATAATCCCCACTTGGGTGTTTGAATACAACGCAATGGTTCTTAAGTTATCGTTTATTGCTTTTTTTTTTTTAAAGTAAGAATTTAGAGTAATTTTAAGTAAGACGCTAGACTTTATTTTTAATAAAAAAAAATAAAAAAATTATAACTTCCGTAATTGATGTTCAAATTTGAATGAATGAGCTTTTTTTTAACATACAATGTAAAAGACAACGTGTACGTATACATAGTTTATGCATTTCAAATATGCGTTTATCCATAAATGATGGTTGGTACATAAAAAGACTATGGAGACGTATGATACCTCTTTGAACTACTATTTTCAAAGGAGAAAAATGTGTCTCTGACCAACACGGGACCAAGTTCTCTATGAAGAGAATATGTTTATTTATATTTGGAACCCATTTCACGTCTTAACTATAGCAATCCGTATACTTTGTATAGAAAGCAAATTACTAGTTTTCGTGATAATTTTTTATTTTTCACATATCATTTTTCATATTTTACTGGAAAAAGTGTCTGCTTATGGTTTCTAACACTGGAATAATATCAACAATTGTTATACTCAACACCCTGGTATAATGTATTGATGAGTTGAAAGTCCAATGTCGTCAGTGGTTAATTTCTCCCTTCGCCATTGATAAAAGTGTTTGGTAGTCGACACACTATACGTCTGGATATGGAGCTGATGCTTTTACTAATGTTCTTGATGGAACAGATCCAGCTCATACCCCACTTTTCTCCAAGAGCATCTGAAGCCATCCCCATATCCTCTCCAAGCCTCATGATCCAAATTATCATAAACACATTACTGACCGTGGTTGTCTTTTGGGAGGCCATTTCAAAGTTTTATTCGCGCGTGCCTGGCGAGTCTGACCCAGTTGCATACTGAAGAATTCCATTTCCTGTCCCCAGACGTTGACTTTGATGCTTTCAAATGGACTTCTTTGTGAGAGCTACCGCTTCTGGCTTTTTCTCTTACCATTTATAAAAGGTTTAAAAACAATATTTTTTGGTTGTTTTTTAAATTAACATGGTGAATTGATTATTATTATTATTTTTTAAACGATTCCAATTAGATTAGATGAGTATAGATCCAATACTGTGTAGATCCAATACTGTGTAGATCCAATACTGTGTAGATCCAATACTGTGTAGATCCAATACTGTGTAGATCCAATACTGTGTAGATCCAATACTGTGTAGATCCAATACTGTGTAGATCCAATACTGTGTAGATCCAATACTGTGTAGATCCAATACTGTGTAGATCCAATACTGTGTAGATCCAATACTGTGTAGATCCAATACTGTGTAGATCCAATACTGTGTAGGTGAAATATCAAAATAATAAAATGTTCGTGTATAATTTGTATTCTTTATATCAAAATCTTGCGACACGTAATATATTACCACGCGAGGCTCTCATTGAAAACCGCTGGCTCCAGGCATACCGCATTAGTGCTGAGGTTAATGTGTTGGCAATTCCAGTGCCTTTAATAATATAATGCCTCACTTGTCAATTATTTGTTCGTCCTCTGCGGACTGGAAATGGGTTAATTTCAGATAGAGCCTTTTCATTATAAAGTGCCGAAGTCCAGCCAGTGGTTTCGTGCATAATGTTTATTGTTAACCAGGTCGGTTTTTAAATTCCGGTGTGCAATTTAAATGCCCCATGCCGAGTCTTCCAAACGTATTTAACAGATAACAAAGCGTGCCCCCTTTTCAACGGTGAAGTATCTTGCTTAAATTCTTGTTCGGCAGCGGGTACCCATGCAACCCTATTGATCATCGTTCAACAGCACCTCATTTAGTTTGTGTGTTCTTAAACTATTAATCCCGACGAAAATCACTCAAGGTCATACGCACATACATTTTCATAGTGAAATTGTACAAACGGTAAACGCCTGACTCATACTCTCAATTGTCGGAAAGATGCGCTTTTTGCGTTTGCTGAAACGAGGTAGACGCGGCAACGTTTCCAGAACCGCTGGATTTAAATACACCCCTCGTAGGACTTGTATTGATTGTTCCACTGTTGAATTCACGAATCTGTAGTGTTGGCATCTAAACACAAACACACAACCACGAAACCTGTTGTGTCTTTTGGTCGATTCGTGTTCACGCTTCAGTCGGTCATTGAAGGAATGTCTTGTAACGGATTTATTTGGGGGGGGGGGGGGGGGGGGGGGAGAGGGTGGAGGCAAATAGACATTACTAACTTTACTTCAACGTGCCTGCTAAATTATTTTATGACGCATGCAATTTGCAACACACACTTTACTTGGTTAGGTTGTAATTACTTTTGTTCGCCTCTGAAATTTAAATTCATTTTAAACTGCATGGCTTTTTCACGCGTGAATCACGTGCTGTGTTATAATGACACTACGCTGTTTAGTTACATGGTGTTCAAGTTGGTGTTGTACGATGCGTATATTTAGTTAAATGGTGTTCAAGTTGGTACTGTATGATGCGTATATTTAGTTAAATGGTGTTCAAGTTGGTACTGTATGATGCGTATATTTAGTTAAATGGTGTTCAAGTTGGTACTGTATGATGCGTATATTTAGTTAAATGGTGTTCAAGTTGGTACTGTATGATGCGTATATTTAGTTAAATGGTGTTCAAGTTGGTACTGTATGATGCGTATATTTAGTTAAATGGTGTTCAAGTTGGTACTGTATGATGCGTATATTTAGTTAAATGGTGTTCAAGTTGGTACTGTATGATGCGTATATTTAGTTAAATGGTGTTCAAGTTGGTACTGTATGATGCGTATATTTAGTTAAATGGTGTTCAAGTTGGTACTGTATGATGCGTATATTTAGTTAAATGGTGTTCAAGTTGGTACTGTATGATGCGTATATTTAGTTAAATGGTGTTCAAGTTGGTACTGTATGATGCGTATATTTAGTTAAATGGTGTTCAAGTTGGTATTGTATGATGCGTATATTTAGTTAAATGGTGTTCAAGTTGGTATTGTATGATGCGTATATTTAGTTAAATGGTGTTCAAGTTGGTACTGTATGATGCGTATATTTAGTTAAATGGTGTCAAGTTGGTACTGTATGATGCGTATATTTAGTTAAATGGTGTTCAAGTTGGTATTGTATGATGCGTATATTTAGTTAAATGGTGTTCAAGTTGGTATTGTATGATGCGTATATTTAGTTAAATGGTGTTCAAGTTGGTACTGTATGATGCGTATATTTAGTTAAATGGTGTCAAGTTGGTATTGTATGATGCGTATATTTAGTTAAATGGTGTTCAAGTTGGTACTGTATGATGCGTATATTTAGTTAAATTGTGTTCAAGTTGGTACTGTATGATGCGTGTATCCAAACGTGAGATCGGTTCAATTTTGTTTCTTTGAGCCCAATCCGCATGGGAAATCATTTGTGGGTGTCTACTGTAGCATTCAAACACACTTGTGGTTGGCTATTGTGTAGTCCAGTACACTTTTGGTCGGCTTTTGTGTAGTCCAGTACACTTGTGGTTGGATTTTGTAGAAATTTAAGACACTTGTGGTTGTCTGTTGTTTTTAGTCCAATAGACTTGAGGTTGGCTATTATAGTAATCCAATACACATAATACTTGCTTTTGTAGTAGTCCAGTACACTTTTGGTAGGTTTTTGTAGTAGTCCAGTATACTTGTGGTTGGCTATTGTATATTCCAGTACACTTTTGGTTGGCTATTGTGTAGTCCAGTACACTTGTGGTTGGCTTTTGTATAATACAGTACACTTTTGGTTGGCTTTTGTGTAGTCCAGTACACTTGTGGTTGGATTTTGTAGAAATTTAAGACACTTGTGGTTGGCTTTTGTAGTAGACCAGTACACTTGGGGTTGGCTTTTGTAGTAGTTCAGTACACTTGTGGTTGGCTATTATAGTAATCCAATACACCTGATACTTGCTTTTGTAGTAGTCCAGTACACTTTTGGTTGGCTTTTGTATAGTCCAGTACACTTGTGGTTGGCGTTTGTAGTAGTCCAATACACTTGTGGTTGGCTTTTGTAGTAGACCAGTACACTTGGGGTTGGCTTTTGTAGTAGTCTAGTACACTTGTGGTTGGCTTTTGTAGTAGTCCAGTACACTTGTGGTTGGATTTTGTAGTTGTCCAGTACACTTGTGGTTGGCTTTTGTAGTAGTCCAGTACACTTGTGGTTGGCTTTTGTATAGTCCAGTACACTCGTGGTTGGCTTTTGTAGTAGTCCAGTACACTTTTGGTTGGCTTTTGTATAGTCCAGTACACTTGTGGTTGGATTTTGTAGAAATTTAAAACACTTGTGGTTGTTTGTTGTTTTTAGTCCAATAGACTTGAGGTTGGCTATTATAGTAATCCAATACACCTGATACTTGCTTTTAAGCGTTTTCGTTACAGCCCATTTTCTGCTCACTGCTCACCTTTTCTCTGACTTTGTCGAACGTTGTTGGAAAAACTGTTAAGATTTCTGTCGGATTTAGAAATGTCAATTTCAACCACCCTGGTTCTCAAGTTATTGTTTGCGACTCCAAATACGGATTACGGATTTATTTATTTAAAAAAAAAAAAAAAAAAAAAAAAATAATATGGTTGAAAAGGGTAAACTATTTTCTTAAAATCGTTTTATTGTATTTTAAAAAATAAATGTATCGGGTTCACAGGTCACTTTGCTTCTTTGAAATGGGGTCGCTTTTAAAACAAGGGGGAACCTGTGATCTAGTCAAATCTATAATTCGCCAAAACTTTTTTTTTTAAAGCCAAACTAATTAATGTACACAACATGACGTCATGTCTGTACACAGTTTATCTGAAGCTTCCCCCCCCCCCCCATGAAGAATTTCTGAATGCGATCTAAATGCAGTGCCCAGATGATTGATCCAGACATTTACACGTTTAAGAGTTGAGGCCAAACATCGCTGTTTGCATTACGCGATAACGGTATCCCGGTAGGGCGATTTTGGGAGTGGCCGAAACCTCAACAGTGTGGTAGTGGAAAGCAGTGGCATTTCAATCCACAACCTGGGGGAACGACCATAGCCTCATTTCACTCCATAAACGCTGTCACTTTGAAATGGGTTGTCGTCGACTATACTCCCCAAGATCATTAACGAACTCTGTTGTCGTAAAACTTGACAATCAATCATGGTATGGCCATGATAGGCCACTCAACAGGCTACTTGATACCCATGGTAAACAGTAGCTTAACCAGGCGGCTTTGTGAAATTTTTGTAACCCGAGATTTTTATCTTCTGCAGTGGTTCTCATCCTTTAAAAAAAAATGTATCCCCTTTTATAACCATTGAAGTGATAAGCTTGTCTAAGGTTCGAACCGTTCAGTTTCTTTAAGTTTCATTGCTATTTCCTTCATAAATTCAGAAACACAAAACACGCGCAGTGCATATCAACATTTCCCCCCCCCCCCCCCGAATAGCCACAGTAAATAAATCGTGACTTAGCCTCCGTTCTGAATGCTGGCAATAGTCAGTCGTTTCATCTTATGTCGAATACAATGACTGGGCGACACCATCGGTTAGGTTAGAAAAAAACAACCCCCCCACCCCCCCCCCCCCCGACTTTTCTCCTCACGAGGGGGAAACCTTCTTTGTACTTATGAAGTCATAGGACTTGAGTCGTGGCAATACAAAATGTGTATGATTATTGTGCATCGTCCTTGATCGTGGCAATACAAAATGTGTATGATTATTGTGCATCTTCCACTTGCTACACATTACATCTTCCACTTGCTACACATTACACCATTCCTCGTAGCGTATCCGGAAATTTGATCGAAAGAAATTTGGTCGACGGAAAATTGATCGACGGAAATTTGGTGGAATAGTTTTTTTATTTATACGTTAAAATTTTGCGTCAAATTTCTTTTTGAACGCATTATTTTGTTTTACTATATAGTATAGTGCGTTCAAAAAGAAATTTGACGAAAATTTTAACGTTTCGACTGAAAAAAAGATTCGACCAAATTTCCGTTCGATCAAATTACCGTCGATCAATTTTCCGTCGACGAAATTTCTTTCGATCAAATTT
Source organism: Omphiscola glabra (assembly GCA_964017045.1). NCBI lineage: Eukaryota > Metazoa > Mollusca > Gastropoda > Lymnaeidae > Omphiscola > Omphiscola glabra. Next base: position 13,785,897 of record OZ024811.1, on the reverse strand, counting down.
CCGGTAACCATTCCTCGTAGTACACAAGTAAAAAATACATATTTAAAAGTGCACCCGGTTCCCAATGACATCTTGTACACTCGATGCTTCGTTTGTTGTTGTTTTTCCAGCCGAATATTGTTTCCCTTAGACTTAGATATTTCAAATTTTTGAGAGAACCCCTACTGCAAATTGTTTTAGAGACATCGGTCGCTCCCTTCAATAAACCTGATATAAATAAATCTGCTCGTCATCTGTCGCGGCGTTGAAAGAGACCCCCTGCGTTGAAAGAGACTACATCCTTGAAAGAGACACCCTTCGTAGAAAGAGACCCACTGCGTTCGAAAAGACGCTCTGCTTTGAAAGATACCGTCTGTGTAGAAAGAGCACCCTTTTGTAAAAAGTGATCCATCTTCGCAGAAAGAGACCCTCTGCGTTGAAAGAGACCCTCTTCGTTGCAAGAGACCCTCAGCCTTAAAGAGACCCTCTGCGTTGAAAGAGACCATCTTCGTTGAAAGAAACCCTCTGCCTGAAAGAGATCCTCTGCCTGAAAAAGACCCTCTGTTCTGAAAGAGACCCTCTGTCCTAAAAGAGACTCTCTGTTCTGAAATAGACCCTCTGCGCTGAAAGACACCCCTCTTCGTAGACAGAGAACCACGGCAATGAAAGAGACCCTCTGTGTTTCTTAAACAGCCTTTCGAATTCATTAATGCGCCACCCTCTTAACCCCCGCCCTTAAACGTGCTTTACTCTCCCCCCCCCCCCAGGGGCTACTGGCTTCCACTTCCTCAAGCTATATTTCTACATTATTCCAGACAAACACAGACACTCCTTTGTTAGAAGACATCACTTCAACGACATTAACAACAAAAGAGGGAATTCCTTCCCGCCCGCAGCATATTTTGAATTCATAACAATCTCATGAACTCTGTGGCATTCTTGCCCTACAAAACTATCGTTATACCGGGGGAATGGGTGGCTGGACTGGATCAGGGCACGGTAGTGTTACCGATACATTCATTTTGCATATTTTCTGTTCAAGTAACGTGTTTTATTCATTAGATGGCCAGCGTTCTTCAGCTGTTCGAGAAGCGTTACTCGGACATAGTGCCTCAAAGAGAAATCACAAGCAAAGAGAAATCACAAGTAAAGATAAATAACAAGTAAAGAGAAATCACAAGAAATTTCCCTAGAATGTAACGAATTATGCAGCTGGGTATTGTTACTGATCGTGTCCGGAAATTTGCTTGAAAGAAATTTCGTCGACGGAAAATTTATCGACGGAAATTTGATAGAACGGAAATTTGTTCGAATCTTCTTTTCAGTTCACAGGTTAAAATTTTGAACCAAAATTTCGTCTTGATCGCACTATTTACTTTTACTGTATAGTATTTATATAGTATAGTGCGTTCGAAAAGAAATTTGACGAAAATTTTAACGTGTGAACTGAAAAAAAGATTCGACCAAATTTCCGTTCGATCAAATTTCCCTCGACCAATTTTCCGTCAACGCAATTTCTTTCCAACAAATTTCCGGTAAACGTCACTGATGCACATTAAGTTTAAGTTCGTAAGATAGGGTGACCAAACCATGAACTGGAAAAAACGGGACACACCCAAGGAGGGTTGTTTGGGGTTTACCCTCCAGCTAAAGAGGGGTCCAGGGGCCTTCGCCGGAAACTGTTTATTGAAAAATGCTCATTTTAACTATTTTGAGACCTAGACATCTTTTTTAAATGTACCTTCACTCTTGTGATTTAATTTAAACTCTGAGGCATATCATAAACGAAAACAATAATTTTGCAGTGAAAACTTATTTATTTATACATAATTTATACAACATAATACAGCACAACAAATTAAATTTATTTGGTCTAGGATTAATGTGAGGATATTTGGCTGTTGTCCCAGCCATTGTTAAACGCTCCTTCTTATCTAATATAAAGTTGTAAAACCTAGAACAGTCCATTTCGAAATTGTAGAAAGGGTCTCCACGCTAATCGTGTTTCTTTCGTCCGTCCATGAGCGAAAATATTCTTTCAGTATTACTTTTATGGGCAGGGATCGCAGCGCCGGCAGAGTGGTGGAGTGGGAACAGTGCAGCCATCACGCGAGACCACATTCCACATCACCTCTGTCACTGGCTACACAGCTAGCCAAAATATTACTTGAGGTTATATAATAAACTAGGAAGTTTTTGTCATTTAAAAATGTGTTTGGTTTTAGAAACGGGACATTTAGGCGTCCCGAGAGACTTTTTCGGGACAACGGGTACGCTCGTAGAAATACGGGACAATTCCGGTGTTTACGGGACGTTTGGTCACCCTAACGTAAGAGTTCCCCAAGACATACTAATTCATGGGTTCGACAGCGCGATTTTCAAATTTTAAAGATCAATTCTACAGATACTAGGTCCGACACGTGTAACCAGGCTTATCGCTGTCTATTGCAGTTAAGCGTATCTTTAGTGTACGTGGAAATCACGTGTCGGGAAAAAAGGTGTGTGTGTGAGGGGTGGGGGGCGGGGGTCGCTATTGGACCGTAAACAGGGCATCATCGGCTCCGAGTCCCCGGCGTTATGGGGGATTTGTATCCACTGTTATAGGATGATCACCTGGTGGGAATGCTCGCTTACACATTCGCATATGGCTAGAAAAAAAAAGTGAAATATGGGGGGGGGGGGGGGGGGGGGGGGAGTGTATGTTTTGATTTCATGTTTCGGTCCTGAACAATACACACATCTTTCTGGGTCCTTCTATTAATTGTTAAGCGAACTAAATTAAAACCATATTTACAACAGTAATCCTCAAGGATGCAATTTTATAATTAAACAATACATGTGACTGTGGGAAATAAAACTAGCACAAATCGACTGAAGGATAATGTTAATTTTATTGAAAATTTGTGAATTAAAAAATTGCAGGTAAAAATTTACGAGTGCTGCGAGCTAATGTGACGAGTATGGTTTAATAGCTCGTGCAATTGTCGACTTTCGTCTGGAAACGTTTTTTTTTTTTGTTTTTTTTTCCTTCAGAAAACAAGGGTCCATGGGTTCGGCAGCTGAGCGCTGATTATAGATAAAAAAACAAAAAACAAACGTAAGACAGGTTTCAGCCACCATTGCGTTTTAATAGGTTGCAAGTTTCAACATGTCTGACTAATGGAGCAGATCGCTAACCAAACAAAAAAAAAAAAAAAAACACGTTCATCATCAGCGTTGGAAGTGATTACTTATAAACGTATACCTCCTTAATAGGCTATACGCTTTACCTGTATCGGTGGCGTAACCCCAGGACCATTAGACGTAATTATCTCTAGTCCGAAAATCCCCCCTCCCCGTAATCCCCCACCCCAATAAAAAAAATTACGTATACAAATAAAATATAATATGAAAGTCCCACCCCCATATTTCTTTCATGTTGTTTGTTTCAGCTGCATTGGAACAATAAGTGATTCCATATGAACCACAGCAGTTCTGATACTACCTATAATGATTTAAATTGAGAGGGGATAAGCGAATGAAAAAGAGAGAGAGAGGGGGGGGAGTGGGTGGGTGAGAAAGAAATATGTATTAAGATAGAGATTGAAGAAAGAGGCAGACGAATCCGAGGTAATCTCGTCTTGTTCCCCATTAGATCTCTTGAGAGAGCTATGTTGATCGGTTGTCTTTCACTTCCCAACAAAAGCCAGGCGTACTGAAATTGAGAAATCTTAGGAATTGTCTCGTCAAAGCAAACCCATCTCTTTCCTGATTTGTTCTTGATCTTCTCGTTTGAGTTTCTTGTTTTTTTTTTGTTTGTTTGCTCTCTCTCTCTCTCTCTCTCTCTCTCTCTCTCTCTCTCTCTCTCTCTATCTCTATCTCTCCCTCCCTCTCTCTCTCTCTCTCTCTCTCTCTCTCTCTCGCTATCTCTCTCTCTCTCTCGCTATCTCTCTCTCTCTCTCTCTCTCTCTCTCTCTCTCGCTATCTCTATCTCTCTCTCTCGCTATCTCTCTCGCTATCTCTATCTCTCTCTCTCTCTCTCGCTATCTCTCTCTCTCTCTCTCTCTCTCTCTCTCTCTCGCTATCTCTCTCCCTCTCTCTCTCTCTCTCTCTATCTCTCTCTCTCTCTCGCTATCTCTGTATCTCTCTCTCTACCTCTTCTCGCTCCCTCTCTCTTCTCTCTCTCTATCTCTCCACATTTAAGAGCTATGTTTATGTAGCCTCTGCTACTCCGCTATCAGGGCTTCATGTAACGCACAAAGCAGGTGAGAAACTCCCCAGAGAGTGGCGTTCAAACATGGCTGAAATTTCCAACGTGCATGTGGAGGAAGTTATCACGTGCAATCGTGTAACGACCCCCTCCCTCCCCCCCACACACACGCACACACCCGCCCCTTCATCGGATTAAAATCCCCACTTTCGTTTCTCTTAAAAAACATAGTATTTGTAATTTTGTATGTGGCGCGTGTGGGGTGAGGGTGGAAGGTGTTAAAGAACAGCGTGACCCGAACTGAACATTTGTAACGTCGTGATTGTAAGCCGTGTCCTGGCCAACACCGTGCGCACTGCTGGCTAGAAAAGAGCTGGACAACGAGTGTGGGAGGGTGTCATAAGATCAATCATTTACCCTTTATTTTAAGTTAAAAGCCTTGATTCGATCACCCTAATGCCACATTCGTTAACGGGAAACGAGGATTCCAGCTCGGCGTGTTCTCTAGAGTTACGCCAGTAAACGTTACGATAGTTGTATCTTCTGCTACGTTATTAACTTCTGTGATAGCGTTAACCTCTGCAAAAGTTCTTTTCAAAAGCTCGTTTTAGCCGAAAAAGGTTGCTTACTTAAAAAAATAATAATAATAATAAAATTGATTTTGTTTAATCGTTTAAAAATACTTCCTTTCGAACACAAGATTAATCATAATGTCACTTAAAAGTAGTTATTAATTTTCTTAAAATTCAGTATGCAAAGAAAGTCTATGCAGTAGGGTAGTAAGGCACACTGTGAAGCCAAAGGATTCTAATTAATTGTATAATAGACTACAATTTGTTTGTTTTTTGTGTGGTTTTACTTTTAAAAAAAGTTGTTGAAAAAATGTTCTGCACAGCCTTTCAGAGAACGTCTTTAAAAACAGGAGATCTTTGTTTCAACCATCTGTTTTATTAGTTTTTTTAGTAGCACTAACCTCTACAAAATAAGTTCTCAAACTTTGGTGGTATGCGCCGACAAATAAAAGCAAATAACAAGAGAGTGGTTGAGCTTATTTTTATTAATTTCATGTGGGCTGTTTTCTTCCTCCTCTCTCTTGTCTCTCTTGTTCTAGTCTCTCTCTCCCTCTCTCTCGCTTCTCTCTACATCGTCTCCCTCTCGTCTCCCTCTCTCTCGTCTCCCTCTCTCTCGTCTCCCTCTATCTCGTCTCCCTATATCTCCTCTCCTTCTCTCTTGTTTTTCTCTCTCGTCGTCCTATCCCTCTCGTCTTTCTCTCTCTCTCTCTCTCTCTCGATATATATATATATGTATCGTCTCGCGCCGTTACTTCCATCAACCTATCCGCACGGCCTCACTGTTATAAAAGCCTTGCAAAGGTCAACGTGCCCGGGCCACGTCTTCACGTTTCCACCAGTTGTTTAGGTATCGATTCCCTTGCCTCGACATCGGCGCACGTCAATAACCAAGTTACCCGCCAGGTTGGCTCTGACTTAAAAAAATGCCGGTCTTAATATTCTGCTGGCAGTACTGTGGAAACATGGTTTTTTCTTCTTCTTCTTTTTTCCCCCTCCTTTGTAATTGGTCCCGAGGATTAACGTGAAGCCCTTTGGTCTCAGACGTGTAGCGTTGATGTGAAAGATGGTCTAGACCAGGGGTCTCCAAACTTTTTTCACGGCGGGCCGGATAACAAACAAAAAAAAACAAAAAATGACGAGCGTGGGCCGGATAATGATTAAGTACAATAATTTCAAGCCAGAACGAAATTTCAAGTACCGTCGGCGGGCCGGTTGAACTGGCCTCGCGGGCCGGATCCGGCCCGAGGGCCGTAGTTTGGAGACCCCTGGTCTAGACCAGAGGCTCTGAACCTTTCACGGACCGGAAATGTGTACGAAGACATTAAATTTGGGTAGTTCCTCCTTCTTTCCACGGTCATGCAATAAAGATGCGCACGTTTTCTTTTGAAGGTGCTAATTATTTTTTTTAACAGGGGCCACGATCGCTAGAAATTACTAAATATCAGACAGGGATAGAAGCCAATGAGAGCCCTAAGAATAATCCAATGAAGCAGACGACAAGTCGAATCTACGGCGTCAAGCTTACACGTTTTCAATGTCCCGATTTCTCGGGTTAAAAAAAGTTGTACATAATCTTAGAATACATCTATCATCTACAATGAATTCACAAATATACGTCCAACGCAAGCGCTGCATTCACAGTACTCCGCATGTGCCCGCCTTTCCAAGGTGTATGCCGTGCGCATAGCATCCGATGCACAGCGCAACTGTGTATCATAGCTTCCAGCCTACCGTAGTCTCTGTGGAACGCCACGAATGCTCTAATGAGGAGATGCTAATGCAAGGCTTGCAAAAGCTTGCCGTCCTCATTGAACTCCAAAGGATGAACACAATGTTAAAAAAGAATAATAAAAATTAAAAATACAAAGAAACGTGGATACCGTATAGTTAGAATCTTCTGGCACTATGTCGGGAAAGAAAATAAGCAATGTCTAACTATATACGCTCACCACGTACAGTGGCGTAATAAGTTGTTGCGGAGGGCGCGGTCCGCCCCGGGTGGCACTGTTTATTTAAATTTACATGGCGGTGTGGCGTTATCGCCCAACTGCAAAAAAAATTCGCGGACGTTGGGGGGGGGGGGGGGGTGAAAGCGGCACTAACCCTAGCTACGCCACTGCTCACGCAGCATTAATTTAGTTTTACGAATGGAAAACAAAATAATTTGCCGAATTTACGGAGAGCGAGGAAATATCGACCTACAATGAAAAGAGCTCTTAAGCTTGGTCTGCCCATTGGACGTCTCACATTGTATCATTACGTGTCCAATTTCCGTTCCGTGTCCGGTCATTATGATGGAAGTCTGGCTATTCGCACTACGTCCACATTGTGGTTGACCTTTAAACCCTCAGTCGCCGGGGTCATATTTCACAAGGTACTGCTTTTCCCTGAGATACGCTATTTCTAACGCTATGCACTTTGACCTCCCCAGACACATTTTTCTGGTTTGGTCATTGCAGCATCTTGGACAAATAGTATTGCTGGTTCTTTTTTTTTTTGGTCAGTGATCATCGTTATGGAAACATATGTCCATTACCGTGCATCGTTATGGAAACATATGTCATTTACCGTGCATCGTTATGGAAACATATGTCTATTACCGTGCATCGTTATGGAAACATATGTCTATTACCGTGCATCGTTATGGAAACATATGTCCATTACCGTGACCATAGGCCTCCAGCGCAGTGTCTGCCGTCTAATTAATTTTTTTTTTTACTGCGTCCATTAGGCCTGTTTAAGAACCCCCGAAGTTGTATTTATACAACCATCTGTTACAACCCTGCTCGTTACAACGCCTCTGACTGCGACCAAGAGGAAATGTGGGTGGGTGGATGGAGTGAGGGGCGTCTGCACAAATTGGTCACTGTAATTGTAGGGGTTCGTTCACACAAACCGCGGCCATTTTCTGGGCGTCACTTATCTGGTCATGTTGTTTCCCCCAACTGTTTTTGTCACTGTAATGCCACTTCCGTAAATTGCGAACGCCCTTAAAACGCGCCCTTTTAAACGCCGAGGTCTGCTTTGAGGGCTGATGTGCGAAACATTATATAACTGCTCTATAACGGAAATTTGGCCTGTATGTTGACATATTTAGACAAGTCATTGTGGTCTTTTTTTTTGTTTGTTATTGTCTCCTTTATATATATATATATATAGAGAGAGAGAGAAGGGGAGGGAGGGGGGAGAGCGAGGGAGTGGGAGAGCGCGGGAGATAGAGAGTGGGAGAGTGAGAGTGGGAGAGAGACTGGGACATAGTGAGTGAGAGAGAGAGTGGGAGAGAGAGAGAGAGAGTGGGAGAGAGAGAGAGAATTTAAAAAAAAACAAAAAAAGAATTATTCATATACGGAAGTTTGGCGTGTATTATGACCTCGTTTTGTTTATTTTTGTTTGTGTATTTAGTGTCTTCTTTTGAAGAAAAAAAAAGATTACATTTAGCCATGTGGATAAAATGTGTTTTAGTTGCGTCGTTTATTTTTGTTAATAACATCTACATGTTTTACGTGTGTATGGCTGTAATAACATCTACATGTTTTACGTGTGTATGGCTAGATCACGACCAAGTGCGACGATGAACACGAGAAAATCTAGCAGTGTGTCAACTTGTTATACAAGTGTCTTAGGCAGAAAGACCGTTTTCTGTCTCCTTTACATAATAACAATAATGATACCAATACATTCGTCCAACGTGCAGCGCGTATACGTTCTTCTGCTCTGTTTGTGATGTGTGACCATAAACATATTGCAAAATAAACATGAGACGAAATGTGCACTGTTGCTTACCCCTTGTCACAGATCGGTTGTTACTGAGGAGGGCTCCGGTCCTGCCTTATAAACTGTATTGATTTAGTAATAGTTAGGACATGACCGTTCCTGTCTGTGATGTATGTGTTGAGTATCTAGGCGTTGTGACAGACAAGGCACAACGTAGACTTTACTGACAACTAAACAACTCAAACTCCAGGTGTTCAGGTGTTAAAAGAGAATGCATTTATTACTAAAATATCAAAAGATCTTATGTAGCCTTCACTGATTGTCAGCTATCTATATGAACCTCTAAAGCTATGACTGTTTCTAGACTGTTCACTGTTTCGTCTCATCTATTCCTATGTTCAACTAGTCTCCTGATCTCTCTTGACTGTTCCCTCTCAACTGCCTACTCTTAGCTCGCTACTCTCTCTACCTCAACTAACTCAACGAACCGCCCATGTCAGGAAGAGTTCTGTCATATATACCATTCTCTACCTCCATAGGTGGCCCCAATTTACGGCCAATTAGAATTTCCCGATGTTAACCCCAAAATTATCATGCGAAGTAATGGAAAGAAACCATCCCCTCTATCCCAAAGATGCGAAAATCTATTAGCCTTAAACTCGACCCCTTTAACAATGCCTTCCCAAAACTAACAGCAATTTCCGTCCATCCAATAATTTAGCTTGACAATATTGGAGCTTGACACCATTGGAGCTTGACAACATTGGAGCTTGACAACATTGGAGCTTGACAACATTGGCGCTCTGTCCTGTAGCCCCGCCCCAGTCATTTGTGACACCACCCTCCCCTTGTCCCCAAGCCACTCCACTTTGCATACGTCGCTCGACATGGTTACATACCTACACATATCCAGACACGCACACGCAGGAAATGATGCCATTTGATTTCATTTGAAGAGCTATTCCTGTCTCACGTCGCGATTGCGAAGACGGCATTGGTCAATATTCCATTTGCCCCAGCTAATCATAGAAATGGAGCAGGTAATCATCTTGGCATGCTCTATTCCACTAAGATTATGTAAAGCTGCTCAAAGGAGTATTTGTGGTCAGTAACGGCGATGCAGTGCTGTACTAGAAGCATGTTTCTGTGTGTGATCATTGCCGTGACTCAACCAGCATAAAAGTGTCTTGGGGTCATATCCACCGATTCCATGCTGTGCACAGCAATTGCAGAAATGGGTCATTAAATCACTAGTTGCTAAGTTACGAAGGACTAGGACATCGTCAACAGCGTGTCACGTATTTCGTGTTAGCATTCAGTCTGATCTAAGTTATAAATATCGACAAAGATCACAGCTTGCTTATAATGAGTAAAAAGTGACATTTAGCCGTGACCTGCAGATGACATCATTAAAGATATTGGACTCGTAATCTGCTGTTATACTTGTAATATGAGCTCCACTTCTCGCCGTGTACCGTATTTTCCGGCGTATAAGACAACCCCTTCTTTTCCTATTGATATATAGGGTTAGGGCTATACTCACCGGATAAGTCTACCCCTCTTCCAGTGCACACCAAATACACATTTAAAAACATCAGATTTGATTCATCATTCAATATGGTAGTTTCAATTCAAATGCTTGTGACATGCAGGTACTTAGCAGGAAAACTGTCACTTGTAAACATAAGACTTTTTGTCACCAAACATGTAAACATAAAACAGTGCAAGTAGATTAAACGTTTCCTAATTCATCCTAAAGCTGAAAAGAAGGTTAAGACAATAAACCCTTGGGATCTGCCATGCTGTTTGCCTTCTAAGCTGTCAACCAAACTGGAACTAGAGGGCGCCTGTCCCTGAAGTTTCAGCACGCCGTAAATCAGCTTATAAGACGACCCCCGACTTATGAGACGAGCCCCGACTTATAAGACGACCCCCGACTTATAAGACGACCCCCGGCTTATAAGACGACCCCCGGCTTATAAGACGAACCCCGACTTATAAGACGAACCCCGACTTATAAGACGAACCCCGACTTATAAGACGACCCCCGACTTTTGAAAATAATTGCATGGGTTAAAAAGTCTTTTCGCCGGAAAATACGGTATGTGTCTATTGTGTTTGGGTTTAGATGAGCATACACTCACGTATTGAGAATCCCTCATCAGCAAAAGTGTACGTATATAAAAATTGTAAGTCTAGACATTAGAACACAATGAATAATGTTTAGACGTCCTTGACCAACAGGGTGACCTTTAGGTTCAAGGAACCCTTCCAAAAAAATACTGATGTCATCGTCAATATTGATGTAGATAGAATTGTAAGGAGTGGGCTTTGCTGGTGGGGAAAGCGCTTGTGACAAAGTAAATTATGCCCTAATGCAGCGGTTCTCAATATGTGGGTCGCGAACCCTTTGGGGGTCGAACGACCTTTACCCAGAAATCGCCGAAGACCATCGGAAAACAAATATTTATGAAGAAGCAACGAAAATAATTTTATGGCTTGGGCTTGGGGTCACCACAACATGAGGAACTGCATTTAAGGGTAGCGGCATTAGGAAGGTTGAGAACCACTGTCCTGATGTAACACGGTGTTTCTTTAAACTTGAAGGACAATGCATTTCAAACTTTCCAGGGTTCCCTTTTTCTTGAGACGGGAAGTCATTGCGCGTTAGTCTTAGTGCTGAAAGATTTTTTGTGCCCGATACATACGGCACGGTCCTGACTTTTGATAACAACGTGTCTATAAGATTTATTAGAATGCACTGCCCACTGCTAGCAACAACATCCAACGTGTTGTGTCTGTCTTCTCATGTTTCACACTGCATGCTGACACAACAAGCCTTGCAAGTAGCCAGAGGTCAGCGATCGCCGTTCGCTGGGCATTCCTTTCCGGGCTGGTTTGCGGGGATATTCACGGGAGGAGGGGGACGTCACCGATGATGGAGTTTAAATTCACGGAGCCCTTTCTCCGATTGCCTTTATAGATGGTCTGCCCCGGCAGGCCACCATTCACTTTTAGGGGCGCCCCGCGCACCCCCGCGATAATACGGTCATTTGTATTCGTTATTCCAAGTCCGTAGGGGGCAATCTTTGATGTTGATGGTGGGGCACGCAAGGGCTTGTGGGTTAATAATGGATCGTCTGAGCCCAAGTGCTGCATCGGTGGTACAGTACAACAGTCACATGTAGAATACAGTGTTGTTTGCTGGGTTAAAAATGGATCGACTGAACCCAAGTGCCGTACCGATGGTACAGTACAATATAGCTCATCCTTTCAAACAGCTTAGACTTGCAAGCAAGCATATGGCCGGTCGCTATACACAATCGGTCTTCCTCGCTTACTTTCCAAACTAATCCCGCCAACCAACTGTAGCCATGTCCTGACCTCGCTCACAAATCACTCTCTGCCTCTTTTCACCCAGTTTTATTTTTTTATTTTTTTCTTAAAGGAGGAAAAAAAGTCAATTAATCCCACCATTTGAAAAAGAAAGAGGTAAAAAGATGAGTGTTACTGTGTGTGCGTTGTTGTTATGCGTCTGTGAGTGTGGAGGGTATGGAGAACACGCGTTGTGTTGTTATGCGTCTGTGAGTGTGGAGGGTATGGAGAACACGCGTTGTTAGATCAATAACGTCACATTCGGGGTTTTAGGCCTGGTACCAACATAGATACGGGACCCTACCAGACTACCAGCCCCAGAGCCAGAGGGACCGAGACCCGGCACTACAGCGGCGTGACCGCACAACTGTGAGGATATATTTGTTGTGCGGTGTGAGTGGCTGGTTGTATTTAGTCGCTTTTCACCTCCGCCTATGACCTAATTGCGAGGCACCGCAGGTTGCAAAATAACAGCGATTCTCAACATGTGGGTCGCGATCCCTTTGTTCACATAAAGACCACCGGAAAACACATATTTATGAAAATAATTTTATGGTTTTGGGTCACCACAACATAACGAACTGTATTGAAGAGTCGCGGCATTAGGAAGGCTGAGAACCACTACTTTAATAATTTAATACTGCCTTCACTGTTTGGTCTTTTTTTGGGTTGGGACATTATCAGTATGTACTATGAAGACAAGGCCTGTGGCAGAGTAACGGTTTTATGGGACAGTATCAGTATGGACTTTGAAAACAAGGCCTGTGGCAGAGTAACGGTTTTATTGACAGTGAGGCGGTGCGACTGAGACGAAACGTGCTAGTTTCCTTGACCTTCTTGGACCGCCGGCTGTTACGGTCCTCAAACTGTAAACCTATTACCATCACCGCTGTTCTTTTGAGATAAAAAACGAGAGAACTTCGTCCAGCAAGATAGTTGGCCTTAAAGGGTGGACCAAACCCATGATTGATGCAGCGGCGTTTCCGTGCTAACAGTTTTTTTCCGGAAGTCCCTGCCCCGCCTCCGACATACCAGATAGGCCGATAAGATTATTCGTTAATTACCCCCCCCCCCCCACCTTTTCCCATTTTTTCTCCACCCAACTCCCGTCTTTTGCACTGCCAGTATTTGACTACGGCCTAATAGTAGTAATAGTTAAGCTAACAATGACAAGTGTTGATCAGGCTGATGTACTCGCTGGTTCGTTCTCTAGACTCTAGGGTCTTGGATGTTGAAGACTACACATTACATGTTTAAAAGGATAAATGAAAAAAAAATCCATGAACGGTGACAGGCGCGAGCCTTAGCTCATAGTTGCGAGAACCAGCTTTACAGCCCGCTGTTATTTTTTATTTTTATTCACAACTTTTTTTATTACGGCCAGTCTGTGTGGTGGACAGACGAGAGTCGTTGGCCCTGTTTCTATGGCGGGGGCTGCTGGGATCGATCTAATGAATGCGCCCAGCGTGGCGTAATAACAACCTCTGGTCATGTCTGTTGCACACACCCCCCCCCCCAACCTCCTCTCCTCGATCAGCCCCTTCCCTTCTATGATGTGTATTAAAAAGATTGTGTGTGTGTTGGGCGGTGGGGATCTCCTTTGTCCCCGATTTTGGACCAAGGCGTTAAAGGAACCCGGGCCCGATTGAATCGGCCCTTTGATTGCGGATTTGAGGTGGAACTATTTTTATTGACGGATCTGCTGGAGATAGGGAATGAAATGTTTGATTTATGCTATGATTGTGCTGAAATTGTAAAAGATACTCCATGATTGTGCTAACATTGTTAAAGGTAATAATATCTGCTATTTTTTTTCTCAACGGCTGCTATAATTATTGTTTCAATTCAGGTAGTCTATGATTGTGCCAATAATTTTCCAGGCATCGTATGATTTTGTCAATTCTGTTCCAGATATTATATGGTTGTGGCAATATTTTTTTCCGTTGGCTGGAAAGATCATAAATCTCCCACCAGTCCTGTTACGGCTCCCACCAGTCCTGTTACGGCTCCCACCAGTCATGTTACGGCTCCCACCAGTCATGTTACGGCTCCCACAAGTCATGTTACGGCTCCCGCCAGTCATGTTACGGCTCCCACCAGTCATGTTACGGCTCCCACCAGTCATGTTACGGCTCCCACCAGTCATGTTACGGCTCCCACCAGTCATGTTACGGCTCCCACCAGCCATGTTACGGCTCCCACCAGTCATGTTACGGAGGTTCTTGTGTCTTGTGTTTTTTCCGTTGGCTGGAAAGATCATAAAATCTCCCACCAGTCCTGTTACGGCTCCCACCAGTCATGTTACGGCTCCCACCAGTCATGTTACGGCTCCCACCAGTCATGTTACGGCTCCCACCCGTCATGTTACGTCTCCCACAAGTCATGTTACGGCTCCCACCGGTCATGTTACGGCTCCCACCAGCCATGTTACGGCTCCCACCAGTCATGTTACGGCTCCCACCAGTCATGTTACGGCTCCCACCAGCCATGTTACGGCTCCCACCAGTCATGTTACGGAGTTTCTTGTGTCTTGCTGAGAACGAAACTAAAACACGCCATAACGACAAACAACTTGACTTGTTCTTGTTGAATCAGTTATACACAACTCTGTGGTGGTGGTTGAAAACTCACCGCCTCGAATGGAACGCCACACCAGTAAAGATTTAAAATCATACTGAAAATAGGAATATAGGGACTGGAACAATCTTTCAAAAGGAACAGTTGAGGCGACAACACTTGACTCATTTGCGTCTATTGCCTCAGGCCTTCCAACCCCCAGTGCATGATACCCTCACACAGTTACTCTTGTAACCAGTGAAATATCCTCATCAACACCAGGCACAGAACCATTGCAAATCCCATCAACATTCATAGGAGTCATAATGATCAATAAATTGATCGTGGGCCCTTAATATATAGAAGAAGAAGATAACATTCATATCACAAGCAAACCTCAAAGGTCAAAACTTAAAGAGGAAGAAGAAGAAACTAACTGTTGGAGCATAACCATGGTGAGCTTACCATAGGGCTTGTCATTTAATGGTGGAAATCTATAAATAGATCTGCTGTAATCATCCGGGTAATTATGCGGACAAAATACCAACACTGTTCAGTACTGCTATGTTAGCCAAGCGACTCTTAACCTAAATCAAAACATTGTTTTCAACTATATTTAATGAAATATTTACACCACTTTAAAAAATCCACATTCTCAATAATAAAATGGGATAATACTATTTGAGAGAGATTGAGAGAAACACATTAATTTATGTGGTGTTAGGGGATTGAGATCATCCGAACGCAGGTCCAAAATTCATAACACTAGTAGTAGTAGGCCTAATGCATAACACTAGTTGTAGTAGGCCTAATTCATAACACTAGTAGAAGTAGGTCTAATGCATAACACTAGTAGTAGTGGGCTTAATGCATAACGCTAGTTGTAGTAGGCCTAATTCATAACACTAGTATTAGTAGGCCTAATGCATAACACTAGTAGTAGTAGGCCTAACTCGAATGCCAGTTTAATAATGTTTTACCATGAGTAACTGGTCAAATGTGATAATAGTCACTTAACAACTGTCGGAAACATGTTCAAGTTGTGTGTGTGTCTCTCTCTTTCTTACTCTCTCTCTCTCTCTGCGTTGGGGTGTGTGTGGGTGGGTTTGTTGGTTGGTTGGTCTGTGAGTTTGTGTGTGTGTGTTTGTTTGTTTGTGTGTGTATGTTTGTGTTTTTTTTGTTTGTTTGTGTGTGTAAGTGAAAGCGCCACTGGAAAGCACACAATGAAGTAGTTTGGAAACAGGTCAATTTACGCTTGACCTGCACCCAAAGTCCATCAATAGTATTTGTGTAGATTCCTGGATGAAAGGGTGTACGAAATATTGGGCAACTTTTAATATATAGCACGAACACTTACAAAAATTGATATTTTAAAATCAAAAATTAAGAATTTAACGGGTGCTTACAAATAGGGCACTTTTCATCGATTATTATTGTGTTTATTTGTGTTTTCTTCAAATTTGCTACTTGTGTAACACAGTTTCCTAAATAACATAGTTTAAAAAAAAATCTTAGCATATAGTTATTAAATTGCCGACTGTTTTTTATCTTTTTATTTTCAGAATAATTGACAATCTGCCCCGCCCATTTGCATTCATTTTTATTTTAATGATTTTTTTTTAGATGACAATCTAGTAGAAAGCTAAAAGAAAGCCATAAAAAGTTTGTGAACTAACATTTTGATTATCATTCCAATTTCAATTTTTGTTTAGTATTGGGGACTAGTTGTAGAAAAATTCTTCGTTGTATACCGTGTTACACTACGGTGTTTTCAGATTTATTTGTCCGCCGTTCTAAAAATAGTAACATTACGTAGTGCGCTATGACGTTTTCCGGTCTGAGAAATGACAAGCCCTATTGCTTTTTATGCAGCTTTTGCCTTTGTTGATGTCCTACACAAGCGATATTCGAAGGGTGACGAGCTTTTTGATAAACCGACTAATTTTTTTTTTTGTGCTGAAGGGATCTCTTTTGAAAAAAGATTGAGGGTGGTAGCTCTGAGGAATAGCCCCCGTTCAGTTGTGGTTTCACCTCCTTATGGAATTTTCATTCATTCACGATTTTTGGACCCGCCGTAGATTGAGACAGGGGGCATGTGTGTTGATCGGATCGATGTCTGTATTGCTTGTTTATTGCAATCTCTGCCGTATGTAATTGATTTATGTATGTTGCCAACATGACGTGACGCAATCATGTGTCTTTGTTTGCTTTGTGCACTGTGTCTGGAAACGCGGGATTATAGATGAGTTTACACCATTCAATGAATATCATTGCTAAATGCAAGCGCCCCCCCCCACTGTTTTTTTCGCCCCTCTCTCTCTCCCCCCCCCCCCCCAAAGAACAAGAAAAGTTTATTTAACAATATACACTGTATTTGACCAAATTTACGCACGGATGCATGTCAACGATGATCTTTTTGTACGCCAAATGTAAGGCGAGGGGACGTAAAAATGAAATTGTTTACTTTTTTTTTTTCCAAGACATCTTTGTGTATTAATTCAAGGAAATACAAATCTATATCGAAAGTTCTCAGGCACACTGTCTAATTCCGTCATTTTATTAACGGTTTATTTGTAATTAAATCTGTCAATGAGTCCCCCAACCACTTTTTAAAAAAAATAATAATTGTTTAATTTATATTCCAACAATTTTTGTTGGCGGGTGTCCTCGTAGTTTTTTTAGTTTATTTCAAGCAATATTCATTTCAGACTTGACTTCAAATCTGCGCTAAATCGTTCTTAAAACAAACATTGTAATCTTAACGACTAAAACACTGTTCTCTTCAGGTGAACTATATTAACACCACCCCCCCCCCCCCTCTTTTTTTTTTCAAATTATACGTTTTTTAATATACATTTTTGAAAAGTTATGTGCTTTGTATCCGCAGTTCATAATTCTCTCTCGCCCCCCCCCCCCGCAACCACCCCACCCCCACCAGTAAATAAAACACGACTTGCATGAGACCACTGATCAGTACTTCTTTACCTTACGGTTGGTGGGGTAACCGCCGTTTCCCACAATCTGATTTACATATTTTTCACGTCTGTCTGCTCTGTGAACGTGACAGACCTATACGAGGAAAGAAAAAAAAAATACGCCAAGTCAGATTATATCGGACAAATCTACTGATAATTCCGCCGAAGTTTGCAAGGAAAACTTGAGAACTTATCCGTATTTATTATGCTAAGTATTTGATGCAACACCCCCCCCCCCCACACACACACTCCAATTTCCCCCCCCCCCTCCCCACCCCACTAAAAAAATGTCAGTAGTTATAGGTACCGTACAATTTATTTGATTTTTTTTTCTTTTTTTTTAGTCGTTGTTAATTATCGGTTCCCCTTATTCTGACCCCCCCCCCCTTTTTTTTTCCCCCGCAGCCAAAGCTCTTTGGTCTGTCACTGTCATATGATCTAAAGCCTGCCACTGTCATGTGATTACGCTATGATCTTCCTTCGGCGCACACATGACTATTTTCCATCCGACATCGTCCTCATGTCCTTGCATCACTTCATCAGACCTAGAGCTAGCAATAACCTGCCAAGCTGTTGACAGTGCTTTGATCAGATGGAAGAGGAACCGATTGGCTCATGTATTTACTGGGTTTCTTCAATTCATTTCTTGGCCTCTTTTGGGGGCCGGGGTGGGGGGTGTTCTCGTCGTGATATTTTTTTCTTCTTTTGTGTTAATAATCCAAAAATAAATAAAATTAATAATATTTTCATTGGTGACTATATTCGTTTGTATTGTTTAATTTTAAACAAGAAAACAGTTTCCTGCATAAGGAAAAACAAATATCAATAGCAATGCATTTAGATATGTCAATTACTATGTTGAGTATAGCAATGATAATGAAAGAAGGCTCCTTCGGGAAGGAAGCTAGATGGAAAAAAAGAGGATATTTGCTTTGTGTTATTATTTGATTAGATGTATTGTGTAGCGGGAGGATCGATCATATCAGTGGGCAGGAGAGATAAGCGGGAGTCGGGGGTGTGGGGTGGGGAGGAATGTAGTGGGGGAGGGAATGATTGCTAAGAAGTGGGATAAGTTAATTATTGTAATCAGGGGCGGAAATGTGACCTAGTCACGATGTCTAATTGTAGCGCGGCCGCGGCCTAATTAGGGAGTTACACTGTGGTCATGTGACCGTTTCCTGGATGTGGCTGGCTGGAAGTGCTCCGGGCATAGAAGAAGGAATGAATGATGGAGGGATATCAGTGAAACAAAAGGTAATGTTTTTATGTGTGAGCATTAAGCAACTAAGGATGTAGGGCTTGTCATTTCCAAGGCCGGAAAACGTCACGGCGCATTTCGTCATGTTACTTTTTTTAGACAAAGTTTTCGTAAAACTTTGCTTCCATGTATAATATATAGCAGTCAGTAACAATTTGTAAAATATTTCGTAAAATAAAGTTGTAGAAACGTTTTCGCCTAGGTTAAGACCCGCTATGCTGGCTCACATTAACGTAGAAATACCGAGCAGCTGTTGAGAGATTGGTCAAACTGAATACCAGGATGTTTTATTAATATCTTAATGATATTGGCCCGACCGAACGCCCGGATTTTCTGTTAATAGATTACCTCCATTAAATGAAAACCCCTATTGAAACAAGGGCTGTTGTGTAGATGTGGTCATTAAACAACGATGATGGCATAGAACAAAAAAACGCGTTGCTGCTAATGGTGGTTGGTTAAACTTAATGTTGGGTGTAGGCTTTTTAAAACCACAAGAGCACAAATGTGGTGCGTGAGATTGGAAGCGAATGTGGTGCGTGAGATTGGAAGAGAATGTCGTGCGTGAGTTTTGAAGCGAATGTGGTGCGTGAGATTTGAAGAGAATGTCGTGCGTGAGATTTGAAGAGAATGTGGTGCGTGAGATTGGAAGCGAATGTGGTGCGTGAGATTTGAAGAGAATGTGGTGCGTGAGATTTGAAGAGAATGTGGTGCGTGAGATTTGAAGAGAATGTAGTGCGTGAGATTTGAAGCGATTGGAGACTCGAATGATTTTTTTTTTTAAAGAAAAGAAATAGCAACATGGTTGTCTTTTGCGTGGTTGACGTTAATTCATACTATACCGGCGTCTGGGTCATACATAATCTATTATTCCTCGTGGCTGTAATTTCAAAATAAGAGAATGCTGTGCAATAATCAAACTTGTCTTGTTCTGCATGTATTGAATCTACTATAAGATCTTTCAGTAATTAATTCCTTGGGTTGAAGGAACGCAACGACTTGGCTACATAAAAAAAACCAACGTATTAAGCATTGCAGTTGATAGAGCGATGTTATACGTGTTCCCAGGCGAAGAGCTGGTGGTTCCTGGGTAATGGGGTCCAGTGGGGTCTAATCGTTCTGTTAGGTTGCAGTCGTGGCTGGAATAGCCGCTAATTCTAATGGACGAACGATGCTCCCTTGCGCCGTGGTCGCCTTTATATCTCTCTCCCCGTCCCCAATCTTTCTCTCCACACTCTTACCTCTTCCTCCACACTCTTACCTCTTCCTATACTCCCCTATTTCCCTTTCTCTGACTTCCAAAATCTGGTCTGACAGTTTACCTTTAAACACATTGATCGTACTGAAATTTAAAAAAAAAAATTAAACCCACGAAAAAAACTGCTCACCTTCATTGCTCTTTCCCTTGTTCATCCTATATAAATGTTTCTCTGATTTGCTTTTCTCTATTCACGCGTCTATATCTCTCTCTCACTTGATACCTTTCTCCACCTATTTCTATATATCACCATCGCTCTCTATTTTTCTATCTCTCTATGTATATATCGCTCAGTATCTCTTTCGCCACCCCCCCCTTTCCCCCGATCTCAGTGTTCTAGGAAGGCGGGTGCGGAGGGGGCCCTGGCGCCCCTTTTTTCTCTAATTGAGTAGTGGCATTTTCGGTAAAATTACCGGTGAGTATTTTTTTCGTGGGGCTTGCCCCCCCCCCCCCAACCCTTTTCTATCCCACAACGTCGGGTATGGGGCTTAGTTTGTTTTGGGTTTGTTTTCATTTTTTTCGGTGATGTACTATTACCTCGATGATGTTTGATAATTTTTAAAACAACCTCCAGTCAACATCCAGTCCAAGTTTAACGAAGCACATGCGTGAAAAGTGTCTTAATTGAGGACCGAGGCGAAAGAGACATTTTCTTTTTTCTCCTTTTCACTAGTCGTTTCAGACGCATTGACATTTGAGATGACGACTTGGTCACGTGACCAGCCAAATTGAAACCATGAATATGTGCCTTATTATTTTGCTCCACGTTTAACTTTATTGTTTTTGTTTGTTTTTTGCTTAATGACAAAAACAAAAAAGTTATTATTTTAAAAATCATTCAATTTGTTAAATTTAGAGATTTGGAAGATGCCGCCCCTGATTAAAAGGAAAACAAAGTGCCACGGGGGGGGGGGGGGGGCGAAACTCTGCACCTCCTCCCAAAGGCCTTAAGTTAACTGATCTGTCATGTATATTTTAATATAAACTATGTCCTTGATATAGGCCTGCAGTAAAAAGCCAAATGTTCCGCTTTGAATAGACGCGAATGAACCCAATCTACAAAACAGTATTTACTCTTAGTAGTTTTGATCATATTTACATTTCTAATAAAAAAAGGTAGTCTAATATATTAAAGTTGTGTTTTATTGTCGTTCAATTCAATATGACGTCAGTACTTTTTTGTAACCCTACGGGCCGGCGCGGCGTACCGGCACTTATTTGGCCTGCGTTATGCCAATATTCATTTATTAACGAAGCAGGTAAAAGAAATAAGTTCTTTGAATAAAAATGTATTTAACAAGATTATTATTGAGTAACATTTTTTTTAATGGATTTACATAATGCTATAAAAAATTAGCAGGTTAAATACACACCTTATCGTCCAAGCAGCTTTTCTGTTTATCGATCGATACAAAACTGAAGTCAGGTATGTACCAATATGATGTCATTGATTTTTTTTAAAATTTCCCCGAAATTTCCCCTTTCCCAGATCGTTCCCCTTTCATCTCCACTCCATCGCCTCCAGATCAAAGGGAAGTTTAATGGCACGCTTTTGTCTAGGCAAAGAAACATGCGGATGTCTTTAGTGGTATAATTATATTTCTTAACCGACCAAACACATTATTTCCTTTCACTTTGTTAAAAAAAGGAGTTGGCGCTGGTTGCTATTGTGCCTACTTTTATAGATGCACCCGAACACCTGAAATTCTCTCTCCCCCCCCCCCCCCCCCCCCCCCACCCCCCTCTTTTTTTTTTCGCTTCTTTTTTATAACCGGAATCAAATTCTCGGAAAGAAACACTAAATTTGTGCTCTATTCCTTAAGACAACACCCTCCATACCCCCCCCCCCTTTTTTTTAAAGACTACACCTACCTCTCTCGACCTCTCGCTGGCACTATCTCCCCTTCTGCCTGTTAACTTATCTCCCCATCTTACAGCATGGCACTCACTCTCAGTAGGGTACATCCATCAGCCATTACTCTCACCTCGGCAGAAGGCGGCTATTGTTTCCATTCACAGCACTAGCCGTACGACTACGACTATCGTCTGCTGTCTGGTCTTAAAAAACGCATACGTGAGTAGTCTTGCTGGTACTTGACTGACTGTGGTACTGCCATGACTGTAGGCAACTTTCACGTATTGTCTGCCAGTTATTTATTATTCCCTCTGCCACTCTTGAAAAGTAGGTCTACTCAGAGCCCTGTAATCTCACAACTCTGTTAATGATCCCTGACTGCGCCGGGCACTGTTTGTGTGAAAATGGCGGGGGTTTGATCTGATAATTACGTAGCCAACTGTCGACACCAGGCTTGGGCTGGGGCTGCGGGGGGGGGGGGGGGAAGAGGGGGTAGGCGTAGATTAGTTAATATTGTTATAGTTGCTCCACTGGCGTAGTTACGGTATGCGCCACCCGGTGCGGGCCAAGATTTTTGCTGGCCCTCTTAACCGAAACATAACCCATCATTGTCATTGGACCGAAAATGCCGCCCCGACATATAAAGCTGCCCACTCCGCTCCCTCTCCCTAAGCCGATGACTTCTTTCAGCTCTTTCATCATTTTCATGCTTGGAGAAATTAACAAATGCAACTTCCATTGACATTTTTTTTTACAACACAACTTGTAATAGCATGTAGTAAAAAAAGGAAAAAAAACTTCCTTCCGAGCACGACAAATGAAAAGAAAAGTACTTCATTAACATCGACACGTCACGTGAAACGCGACACGTTTACTTACCCGGAGCGGAAGTCGTTTTTTCTGCCATTCATTTAGAAATGCTCATCCAACTAGGACAGTTGTTCTCAACCTTCCTAATGCCGCGACCCTTTAATACAGTTTATCATGTTGTGGCGACCCACCAGCCACAAAATCATAACTTCATTACTGTAGAGCAAATGTGTTTCAAATTTTCCTATGCGACCCCTGGGAAAGGGTCGTGCGACCCCCAAAGGGTTCGCGACCCACAGGTTGAGAACCGCTGATTTAGGATATGTATATGACGATCGCTTCAGAACCGTCATTTGATGTCTGCGCCCGAGGGCGAGGAAATCCCATTTACAACGAACTAATGAATGAGGTCATGTGGGTGTGCATGCACACGGGTACGGTTAAGGCTAATCTCACACCCGATAAACCTTATACCGGCGCCACAACTAAGCTCTCAGCGTCTTTGGCCGTGGTACAAAATTAACCCTATTTAGCATCTGGGTGGAAACTTAATTGCCATCTTCTAACTAACAATGCCCTGATCATTGATACGGCTTAAAACAAGGGCGCCACATTTTGCAGCGCAGCACGCTTCTCTTTAAACAAAAACAAAAAAAAAAATCCTGCACATTTATCTCATTTGAAAATCCCCATCACCCCCATGTTAATACATGCAAATAAAAATTGATATAAACCTGATTTTTGTTTTCCCCACAATGCCCCCACACCACCAGGGGTTGCAGCCATGGGCGCCCGCAGAAAATTTTCTAGGGGGGGGGGCAAAATATTTTCTTAGGGGGGGGGGGGTGCAAAATACTTTCTCTTTATTTTCTCTTTACTTTAATAAATTTTTGTGTCTATTTTTGTCTAAAAAAATTTTTTAATCAATCAATCCAGGGGGGGGGGGGGCAAGTGCCCCACCTTGCCACTACTTGCGGGCGCCCATGGTTGCAGCCCCCTCTCTGTTAAGCAACACGTTACGAAACAAAGCGCACTCGTTTCAAGGCTGGATGACGGTGGCGGGACCCTTACGTCCAATAAATAGTTCTTAATGAAAAGCATTGCGAGCGTGCAAACCGAATCCACATCGTCGCACAGAAGGCCTTCTCGTTTATGCATCGGCGTTTAACTTCCAGAAGTCTACAATTAAAACAGTAACATGTCTCATAGCAACTCGAGTGCTGAACTATAATTTCTAACGTGCAACGTTAATTTTTTTTTTTTTTTTTTGTGTATCCCATTTAAATCCATTTACTTGCCTCTATATCAGTGGTTCTCAACCTTCCTAATGCCGCGACCCTTTAATACAGTTCCTCATGTTGTGGCGAACCCCGGCCACAAAATTATGTTTGTTTCTACTTCATAACTGTCGAGTATATGTGTTTTCAGATGGTCTGAGGCGAACCCTGACAAAGGGTCGCGACCCGCAGGTGGAGAACCGCTGCTCTATCGTTCTATCCCCACCCCCACCCCCATGGTGAGTTAATGTGACGTTGACAAATTATGATAACGACAGATGTAATGTATGGGGGGAGGGGCTGTCGGTCGGATATCTTGTCTCTCAACACCAGACCCCGAAACACCCATCCCCACCCCACCCCCCCAATTTTGTTTCGAAGTGGTTATATGTACCCGGGTACCAGAATTGAGAGGTTGGGATTAAAAAACGATTTAAAATATTCTTGTTGGGTTTGTAAGACCAAATGAGGCATCAAATGAAAGATAATTGAATGGACTATACGTTTGAAATGTTAATTCTTCAGTTTTACTAAAATAAACTACTACAAAATCTCTTATAAAAAAAAATCGTGCTGAAATCAAACACGCTCGAGGGACGGACAGAAGTCGTCGAAGACCCCCCCCTCCCCCCTTGTTTTTTCCCTCTTTACTTGAGGACTGTTGGTTTGTAGAAGAAAAAAAAGAAAAAAAAAAAACATCAGCAGGGACTAGATTTTTCCGCTGATCATTAACACCACAGCTCGTCACCAACTAGTGTCGTCATTTTAAACAGAAGCAGCGTAAAGATGTCAGTCAGAGATCAATAATTTCTTGCAATGGTGTGACGCGCAAAGAGGTTTGAAGCAGTGTTCCGTTTAGCGGACTAGTCCACCCAGTGGTACCACGTCAATGAACTTTGCCATTCTGTGTGTGAGAAAACAATGCTGCCAACTATATGTATGTAAAGTATATACATATATGATATATAAATACTTTACACACACACATATATATATATACTTTACATCTATCTATCTATCTATCTATCTATCTATCTATCATCTATCTATCTATCATCTATCTATCTAAATATCTATCTATCTATCTATCTATATATCTATCTGTCTATATGTCTGTCTGTCTATCTGTCTGTCTGTCTGTCCGTCTGTCTGTCCGTCCGTATATATATATATGTTTAGGGCCTATAATTACATATATGCATATATACATAATAGTCCCTAGTCGATAAAGATCGTCTGCTTTTTGCAATATAAACAAAGATACATACTTTGGCCTTGAACGTCTCGCACATTCGTGGACATACAAGGGACAGTTTTGTGTATTAAGAAATCGTGAATTTGACTCTTAAAGCCAGTGAAGCTTAACTCGTTCGTCATTTTACACGAATCCCTGGTTTAAAAAAAAAAAAAAAAAAAAGATAACGATACCACCTACTGTTTAGTTCTGCTCTATAACAGATTGACGCCCAAGTGATACATGCATTCAAGAGCATCTTATATACGTTGATATTCGTTGATGTACGTTGACATTCGTTGATGTACGTTGATATTCGTTGATGTACGTTGACATTCGTTGATGTACGTTGATATTCGTTGATGTACGTTGATATTCGTTAATGTACGTTGATATTAGTTGATGTACGTTGACATTCGTTGATGTACGTTGATATTCGTTGATGTACGTTGACATTCGTTGATGTACGTTGATATTCGTTGATGTACGTTGATATTCGTTGATGTACGTTGATATTCGTTGATGTACGTTGATATTCGTTGATGTACGTTGATGTACGTTGACATTCGTTGATGTACGTTGATATTCGTTGATATACGTTGATATTCGTTGATGTACGTTGATATTCGTTGATATACGTTGATATTCGTTGATATTCGTTGATATACGTTGATATTCGTTGATATACGTTGATATTCGTTGATATTCGTTGATATACGTTGATATTCGTTGATATACGTTGATATTCGTTGATGTACGTTTAACGCGAACATAAACTGTCAAATCCGGAGACAAGCCCCGTCCTCTGCTCGTGTATGCGGACAACGTCAGACGCAAGCTGCATTCCGTCCCCTCTCGCCCCCAATGTAAATGATGCTGCAAATGGATGGGCATCAATTTTCATCTATTTCCTCGTGAAACTGCCCGCGCTTGATTGTCGAATCATCGCGCCATACGACCATTCGGAAACATTAAAAACAAAAAACAAAAACAAAGTGTTTTAAAAAAAAAAAAATGTTGTTTCGTGTTCGTCTTTTGCAGAGATGCTTGCAGTTGTTTTTTTTTTTGGGGGGGGGGGGAATAAAAGAAAAAGGTTTAACAAATTACTACATGTGAAAGGATACGCTTATTTGAGTTGTAAAGGTGTGGAGCACACAGTGCTAAAGCATGCCTTTCGACTTACTGGTCTGCAATTTACAAACAAAAAAAAAGTTTTAAAAAATAGAAAAATAGAGAGAGATTTAAAAGTATATCGGTATTGTCAGTGTCAGCAATTCATTACTTATTTTTCTGTTGTAATATAAGACATTACCGTAGCCATTTATAGCCATAATATTCTATAATGAACCTCACTATTACATAACGAACCGTACTCTGTTTATAACGAACCATAATATTCTTGTGAAAAAAAAAGCGTACTATTCTTGAAAAAACCGTACGATTCTATAACGAGGACAACTATTCTGTAACGAAACCAACTATTCTACAACGAACCCAACTATTCTATAATGAATACAACTATTCTATAACGAACACAACTATTCTATAACGAACCCAACTATTCTATGACGAAACCAACTATTCTATAATGAACCCAACTATTATATAATGTACCCAACTATTCTATAACGAACCCAACTATTCTATAACGAACCCAACTATTCTATAACGAACCCAGCTATTCTATAACGAACCCAACTATTATAAAGCGAACCCAACTATTCTATAACGAACCCAACTATTCTATAATACGAACCCAACTATTCTATAACGAACCCAACTATTATAAAGCGAACCCAACTATTATATAACGAACCCAGCTATTTTATAACGAACCCAAGTATTATAAAGCGAACCCAACTATTCTATAACGAACCCAACTATTATATAACAGATGGCGGGCATCATTGTATTCTTTGCTCTGGAGTTCAACTCTCTGTATCAGGAGAATACAGCATGCCTCCAGACCAGCCCCCTATTCCTACCAATCCTTGGAACTCGTGTATTCAAACCATGCCTGACCCGTGTCGGCCCTCCTTCCCGTCTGCCACACACCCCCATTTTTCCGCCAAAACTCCCAAACTCTCTTTTCTTCCCCCCCCCCCTTTTTTTTTTTCCTTTCTTTTTTTTTCCCCCCTTTCTTTCTTTTTTGTCCCTTCTTATTTTTCCTCTTTTAAAAGAGAACAACAACTCACGCGCGCTGTTGTAATCCTGTGCGAGTTTCACTTCTCAGGAAATCCATTAACCCTGACTCACTCACAGAGCCCCACCGCCTCCCGCACGACCGATGCTGTCTTCCTTCTCGGAAGAAGAACAACTGAATTGTATACCTGCACTAAGAAACCCGACATTGTAGAAGAACGGGCTCGAACGACTGTACCGTAACCCTTTTAATTGAAGCAAACATAGGTATCAGCAGCACCCCCCCCCCCCCCCCGAAACACTCGCATTTAGAAAACAAAGTCGGGAATAGGCCGACTCCATGTACAATACAAGTTTGAGATTCGCTGATTTTTAAAAGCTTGACTTATGTATCTGTTTTGTTTATTTAAAAGAAATACTAATTTAAAAAAACAGTTTACGTGAAACTGTTTTTGTCCACAATCATTTTGTATTAATATTATTTTAGCATTGATTACATAAAACTATAAGGTTGAAAAAAAAAAGTTGCAAAAAAATAAAATGGGTCATATGAACAACATTCATTAAAAAAACAACAACGATATTTCTATTAGATGATAGTTATACCAAAATTATTTTCTTGTAATTTTCTGCCCTTTACCCTCCCCCCTCCTTTTCTTGTTTCTCCATATGTCTCTCTCTCTCTCTCTCCCTCATCTCCTTCCCCTCTCGTTTCTCCCCGCTTTCTCCCTCTCCCTCCTCTCTCTCATTCTTTTCTCTCCCTCCCCTCTATCCCCTCTCTTTTCTTCCTTTCTCTCCCACCTCTATCTCTTTCCTCTTTCTCACTCCATCCCCTCTCTATTCCTCATCTCTCACATTTTCCTCTCTCTCTCTCACCCTCCCATCTCTCTCCATCCTCTCACTTTCTATCTGTCTTTCAATCCATCGTGCTCTCACTCTCCCGACTTCTCTGTCACTCTTACTTTCCCCCACTCGCCCGTTCTCGCACTCTTTTCTCTCTCTTGGACTCTCTCTTGGACTCTCTCTCTCTGTATTCCTCGCACTTTCTCTCTCATTCGCTTGCTTCCCATTCAAAGACTCTCACCTTTCTCTGTCAGTCTTTCTTTCTATCTATATATTTATAATTCAAATGTTCATGGATTGTGTTAATAAGGGGAAAAAAAAGAGAAGAAAATGCTTATGTTCAGTATGCTTTCTCTCCGGTATGCATTTCATCCTTCACCACTTCCTTCCACCGTACGACCCCCTGCTCCTTCCCTCACCCACACCTGCACCCCTTGTACAAAGTGACGTGTTAGCTGCACTAGACGTTCCCCTGGAGTAGAACTGTCTCACCGCAGGCAGGAAGGAGAAAATTTGAGATGCATTAACACATCAATTACAAAAAGAAAGAAACAAAAAACCGTAGATGAAAAGAACTCCCTTTGCTGATTTACAAAACATCCATTAACTCTTCAAAAAAAAAAAAAATAAATTTAAAATTAAAAAATCGCCGATTGCACATTAATCCTAGAAAGAAGTGGTATATGGGAATAACTCCGTACGCTGGGATAATCAATCCGGAAGTTCGTATCCCTTAATTATCCGGACAACTAAAATTCTCTCAGTAGTCGGTTAACTAAGTGGAATTCTGCACCGAATTATTTGGCCATAGTTTGAGAACTCCTTGTAAGGAGGAGGAGGCTGTAAGGATGGCATTGAACATTCTTTCCTTTCTTAAATGTCAACCCCATCAGTCCTAGTGTGGTAAACCTTGATCTCACTGTGCCTTGCAGAATGAACCTAAACCTTTACATCAGCAGGTCAGCGGAATAAGCCTATACACCTAAACATCGTCAGGCCTAGCGGAATACGTCTAAACCTATTCATCACCATGCCTAGCGGAATATGCCTAAAGCTATATATACATCACCATGCCTAGCGGAATAAGCCTAAAGCTATATATACATCACCATGCCTAGCGGAATAAGCCTAAAGCTATATATACATCACCATGCCTAGCGGAATATGCCTAAACCTATAATTCACCAGGCATTGCGGGGAAAACCTGCAACCCTTACCTCACTAGGCCTATAGCGGGATAAACCTAAAGTAGCTTAGAAGAATAAACCTTTACCCCAATCAGGCCTAGCGGAATCAACATTGCTGTGTCGGCCTACAGCCCCGTGCTAAGCTCATTTTTACATAATAAACGTCTAATAATTTTCTCTCCATCAATTTGGTCTGTACAACGTAACCGCCACCAGAAATCAATGACGAGGTTGTGCCACCTAGTCGTGTCACCGGTGGTTGTGCCATCGTGTAGTGTCACCCGTGGCTGTGCCATGGTGTAGTGTCACCCGTGGTTGTACCACCGTGTAGGGTCACGAGAGGTTGTGCCATCTAGTCGTGTCACCCGAGGTTGTGCCATCTAGTCGTGTCCCCCGAGGTTGTGCCATCTAGTCGTGTCACCCGAGGTTGTGCCATCTAGTCGTGTCACCCGAGGTTGTGCCACATAGTCGTGTCACCCGAGGTTGTGCCATCTTGTAGTGTTACCCGTGGCTGTGCCATCTAGTCGTGTCACCCGTGGTTGTGCCACTAGGTCGTATCAGCCGTGGTCGTGCCACCTCGTAGCGTTACCCATTGTCGTGCCATCTGTTCGCGTCACTTAGTGCCCGTATCCCATTTCGATAAACTGCAGATGGCCGATACGTTTGCTGGGCACCTCGCTGTGTTCATGACTCACGAATCTTACCGCGCCATTGACCACCCGTGAAGGCGACTTGCACGGTTTCCATTAGCTGTTATTTTCTCTGGGGTCATATAATCCATATGAGACTGACCAGCGCTTCTCAGACTGTAATCACATCGGCAATATTGAAAAACTGCTCCTACATAATATGTATACGTTTTACTTGTGTCCAAAAAAAAAAAAAGTATTTCAAAAATCAATCTGGTGAACAGTGAAACACTGTCTCACCAATACCATCCCGCAAACTGCAGAATTAGTATTATACTTTTTTTTTAAAAATAAAATAGTTTAGATAGTATGGTTATTATAGAAGACGGATTTAAGTGTTACATTTCAACACATGCACCGTGCACTGTGCCCGTGCGCTGCTCTAATACGTTTTAGCAATGCATTCAACCAAACGCACCATTCTCTCACTATATGTAATCTGGTGGCTGTAGTTGGTTTTTCTATCAACCTTGTCTACTGTAACGCTGCATTTACTGGCACCCGCCCTCTGGTACTTTGATGCAACGACTTAATCGTGTGTACCTGTGTCCGACGGTAACTACTTTTCTAAAAATGTTCTTAAGTTTTCTGACATGTCATTAAAACAGAAAGGAAAAAAAAAAAGGATACAGAGGGCCTTTAATATTACTTGTCATAAAGCATTCCTCGAGGGAAGGACGAGTGTCGAACAGGACCAGTATTGAACAGGACGAATGTCGAACAGGACGAATGTCGAACAGGACGAATGTCGAACAGGACGAATATCGAACAGGACGAATGTCGAACAGGACGAATGTCGAACAGGACGAATGTCGAACAGGACGAATGTCGAACAGGACGAATGTCGAACAGGACGAATATCAAACGAAGTTTCCCCATAACGAACTCACTTAAGACAGACAGCAGAACTATTGAGCCGGAGCTCATTTAGTCTTCCCCCAGCGTACCCTCTGTTGCCCCCAGCGTACCCTCTGTTGCCCCCAGCGTACCCTCTGTTGCCCCCAGCGTACCCTCTGTTGCCCCCAGCGTACCCTCTGTTGCCCCCAGCGTACCCTCTGTTGCCCCCAGCCCAACTAATGCTAATTCTAGTCGGGCCGCCAAGCGGGACGTCGGGTGTATCCCGCCACTGAGACAGCCAGCCCCCCCCCCCCCCCCAACCTTCCAATTCTTTCCCATAAGAATGAACTGAAAAGGTTTTCATCTGTTCCCAGTCCCGTTTTCGCCTATAATTTAATTGAGCAAACAAAAATAGTTCCTGAAAATCGATACGAGAAAGCAACGCTGCGACTATTCGTACCCGGGTACTAGAAGTGTGAGGTTGGAATTAACAAACTATTTAAAATATTATTGTTGTGTTTTGTAAGACAAAATGAGGTATCAAATGAAAGATAATTGAATGGACTATACGCGTGTAAACTTACTTCTTCAGCTTAACTAAAATAAACTAACACAAATGACATCCGAATGGCATTAGTCAAAATGGACCCCGGACACGCATCGCCGCCATTCGCACCCGGGTCCCATTAGACTCAATAATTTATAACATTGCCCTAAAGTAAATATGTGACATGTTTCGATGGGCATTCAATAACAAGCCTCCAAACCTCCTTCTGGTTGAATGGTACAATCCCGACATGGAATTTCTGCCCATAAACGCGGACGGCTGTTCTGTTGTGTTCGGAATGTCGGCGTCTGAGTTACCATGATTACCCTCCCGCACCCCCACACATTGTTTTGTATTGTATCAAAGAGACATTGCAGTATTATTACCAGCAGCACGCTATTGTTATGTGGGAGGCCCGTTGGGGGGGGGGGGGGGGGGATTAATGTCGTCTGAATGATTTACTGAAATCCTGGTTCAACTTTCGGAATGTGTCTGAAGCGATGGTTTTGGGAGGTACTGGACATCAGACGGAGATTGATTTCTGTGGGGGAAAATTATGCGGGGGATAGGGAAAAAGTGGTCGGATGTGAGTGGCCTGAGCAAACATCTTACTTGACGCGTTCAAAATAGTGTCAGCTCTGTTGGAAAATGCCTAGCGTCGTCTTTAGAAAATCTCTGTCTTTAAAACTTAGAAAAAGAATCGTGTTCTTTAAACAAATAAGGCGGGAAAAGTTGTGGGTTCTTGTCGTTTTTTTTTTGAAAGCATAAAATCGAAGGTCTGGTTAGAAATACAAGTGCACAAATAGGTGTACGAATGTCTGATGTTCGTACATAAATACTTGAATAATGTGTTGTTTTTTTGTTTCCTGCTTCTTGATCTTTATAATCGTAAAGCCTCTGATAATATTTCAACAGGGTTGTTCCCGCCCCCGGCGACCGCCTTCCACCCTCTGACATAACGCACCCACTGTGGCCAGCCACAATTGCGCTTATTCTGTCAACAACACTGTATCAATAATTTAAACACCATTCAATAAACTGCCTCGCTTTCGACGCATGTATTTTGTTGAAACCCCCCCCCCCCCCCCCCATATCGGCTTTGTCCCTTTTTTTTTTTTTTGCTAATAAAAAATAAAAAATACAATAAAAAAACATGTCTTTGTGTAGGTGTTTTTCTTATCCCCCCTGCCAGTCGGTACGCGTCGTCCGATAATCCCTATGGCACAAAGCGGGGTTTAATCAGTGTGAATTCCGATCCGTCATAATAGCAGCTTATGCCTTGTCTGACTAATCTGACAGATTGGACCAGACATTCTATTTCCGTCTACAGACCGTCTGGGCCCGAAAGCCTGGCGTTATTGGCTTACGCCGGACATTCCGTCGATAATAACCCCAGAAATGTTCAATGCTATAAAACTGATATCGCCCCCCCCCCCCCCCCAAACTAAAATGCACGCCCACTTCTCAATAAGTTTGTGTGGTTATGATATAATTAGTTTGATTTCGTGTACAAAGATCGGCGATGTCGTGGGATAATATCAGTGGTGTCGTCATATTAGATCAGTGATATCGTGTGCATAGGCCAGTGATGGCGTGTGCTTATATCAGTGAGATATGCATAGGCCAGTGATGGCGTGTGCATAGATCAGTGAGATGTGCATATGCCAGTGATGTTGTGTGCATATATCAGTGAGACGTGCATAGGCCAGTGATGTCGAGTGCATAGATCAGTGAGATGTGCATCGGCCAGTGATGTCGAATGCATAGATCAGTGAGATGTGCATAGGCCAGTGGTATCGAGTGCATAGATCAGTGGTGCTCAGAGATGTCGTGAGCATAGATCAGTGGTGCTTAGAGATGCCGAGAGCATAGATCATAGATGTCGTGGGCATAGATCAGTGGTGGTCAGAGATGTCGAGTGCAGAGTTCATTGATGTCGTTTGATAGATCAGTGATGTTCAGAGATGTCGAGTGCAGAGTTCATTGATGTCGTTTGATAGGTCAGTGATGTTCAGAGATGTCGAGTGCAGAGTTCATTGATGTCGTTTGATAGGTCAGTGATGTTCAGAGATGTCGAGTGCAGAGTTCATTGATGTCGTTTGATAGGTCAGTGATGTTCAGAGATGTTGTGTACATAGTTATGCGATGTTGATTTATTGACGTGTTGATAAACACACGTCGTTGAAGGATAATGAGTACTTCGATCAGGTATGGTCTGTGATGGTGTGTGAGCAGATCAGGAATGTTCAGTGATGGTGTGTGAGCAGATCAGGAATGTTCAGTGATGGTGTGTGAGCAGATCAGGAATGTTCAGTGATGGTGTGTGAGCAGATCAGAAATGTTCAGTGATGGTGTGTGAACATATCAGGAATGTTCAGTGATGGTGTGTGAGCAGATCATGAATGTTCAGTGTTGGTGTGTGAGCAGATCAGGAATGTTCAGTCATGGTGTGTGAGCAGATCAGGACTGTTCAGTGATGGTATGTGAGCAGATCAGGAATGTTCAGTCATGGTGTGTGAGCAGTTCAGGAATGTTCAGTGATGGTGTGTGGGCAGTACATCTATTTCAGTGATGGTGTGTAAGCAGTTCAGATATGTTCAGGGATATGTGTGTGGGCAGATCAGATATGTTCAGTGATGTTGTGTGAGCTGATCAGGTCTGTTCAATGATGGAGTGTTGGCAGATCAGCTATGCCCAGTGATTTCTTACATTCTTTGAATCTGCCCGACTACACCAACAAATTTTGGAACTAGGTCTATACATGGTTTTAGTTTTAGAATGTGATAGTGTGTCATAATTACGTTATAGTGGTTCGCATATCATATTATCCTAACGAGATCCCAGGTGTATATATATATATATATATATATATATATATATATATGTATAGGAGTATTACACTTCGCTTGAGGGCGATGGTGAACCTGCAGGTAAAGAAACGAGAGATAAACTCACAGACAAAGCTTACCCCAGGGTATGAACATCGCAATTTGCCAGAAAATGAGTCTAATAAATCTGGTCAATAGAGGCCAGGAACACGTAACAAGCCTTAAAGTAACAATATCGATTTAGAGGGTTGCCGTGCGAGAGTGATGGAGAGCAAAGGTTCTCGTATTTCTGACGGGATTGGGAAGACGTTTGAACTATATATATATATATATATATATATATATATATATATATA
The DNA here is from genome assembly GCA_964017045.1 of Omphiscola glabra. Taxonomy (NCBI): domain Eukaryota; kingdom Metazoa; phylum Mollusca; class Gastropoda; family Lymnaeidae; genus Omphiscola; species Omphiscola glabra. The sequence goes on along the minus strand of OZ024811.1, from coordinate 13,751,416 downwards.
TATATATATATATATATATATATAGATAGATAGATAGATAGATAGATAGATAGATAGATAGATAGATAGATAGATAGATAGATAGATAGATAGATAGATAGATAGATAGATAGATAGATAGATAGATAGATAGATAGATAGATAGATAGATAGATAGATAGATAGATAGATAGATAGATAGATAGATAGATAGATAGATAGATAGATAGATAGATAGATAGATAGATAGATAGACATATATAGATATATATAGTTGGTATGTATTTGCACATTCTTTAATATGTATATATTTTATTTTGTTTTATGACATTCAACCGCCGCCTCCCCCCCCCCTTTTTTTTCCCCCTCAAAACAAATAACACAAAAAATATAATAAAAAAGAACTAAAATGAAATAAATAAATTATTCTAATAGAAAAAAGTAATACTTCGATATTTAAATGAATGTCTGACATGATATTGTGTTTTCTGTTGTTATTGTTCCCATCTTTTTATTAGATTTCATGAACACGGGGCTGAATCAATTGTGCATTTCTGGCGAGCATGCGGAAGTGCATAAGACTGTAGTTTGTTAGGAGACTATATATTGTATTCCATCTATTACAATTGCTCCCCCTCTTCTGCTAAACATCGCTAAAAGATTTTTGATCTTATTAAGGGCCGTCGCCCTGACTTTATTTGCAGAGGATGAGCACTTACACTAAATGCAACTTCTAGGAAAGGTAACATGTACAAATAGGATTCATCGTATCGCGTACCTCATAGAGACCGTGTTGTTGCAAGACTACGCATTATTGCTGTGCATGGATCTTACTTAGGAGACCCACTGCTCCGGAGAACTAATGCAAATTACCCCCCACACACACACACACCAGTATCTTTCTTGACATGTATAAATGTCCCGACACCCACGGAGCGGACGAGCTATTGAGGGGACGGGGGTTGTTACAACAACAGGAAACAGTGGAAGAAATAAAAATTGAGCATTGACGGTTTTGAACCCTTCCTACAAATGGTTGGATAGCGGTGTGAAAATTGGTTGAAAACGCATGATAAGCTAATCCTTGGGCGAAAATGGATACAACTATAATATTGCCACTTTTTGTATTCGATATAAATGTATGGTACATGTATAAGCTTGTGGATTATTGTCACCAAAGAAGGTTTATCTTACGTTTTGCTGATAATCAAATTTAAGTTGTAGGAAGTCGAGGAGCTTATGTTTAAGTATGTCTGTTAATTTAAAATGCGTCTTTAAAAGAAAAAAAATAATGCTTTTCTTTGTGCCAGAAATGTATCAGAATCACACCAAGCTGTATTTTGCTCCAGGAACGTGTATTGTTTTTCCAGGGACGTATGTCACTTTTACCAGTAGGTCGTACCAGAGCCGACCGTTAGCATACAAAAAAATAAGGGGTCGTTCGCAAATTACGCCACGGAAAAAAATAGTTTTTTTAGCCACCCCTCCCCAAAGTTCCAAAGTGTCACAAATTCTTTAACCCCCCCCCCCCCCCATGTGTCACGTCACACGTTCAAAAATCAAAACATACATACAATTTTCATAAGTAAACCAAGATTTTATTTTATTCTTTAACATTTTCCCATAATGGATTAAGATGTACTATTATTTTTAAAAAATTGACGCGAAACAACGAAGTCAGTCATCCACAAGCCGAATGTAAAATGGCCGGTTTTGCGCCCTTTTTCGATATGCGCAAATGATGTGCGCGACTAGGCATTAACGGTAGGCCTACCTATAACATCTGAGTCCATATTGACCTCAAATTAATGTTTTTCAAACTAATTGATTTATGATTTTTCAAAATTAGATTTTTTTTAAAATAATAGTGCCGTTATAAATGTTTGACTTCCCCCCCCCCCACCCCTTGTCACAAAATGTCACAAAGTCTCGCCCCCCCCCCTTTTTTTTTTGTCTCTGAGCGTGATGTAATTTGCGAACCACCCCTAAATGGAAACGTGATGGTCGCCGTAAAAACGATTTTTATGGAGACGGCACTGTACGCCTTTGTGTGAACGGTTCCCTTCTGAGCCCACAGTACGACACTGAGGTTCAGTGTCGGGAGAGGGACACTGTGTTCTAATCAAGACGCCCGCGCTTCACACCGGGTCTGAGGCCGAGGATAGTTATAAAACGGGATAATTGTTGACATTTGTGTGCAGCTTGTTTTACATTTTATTATGTTTGAAATCACGACACCGAACACTGCCGGTAAATTGGGAAAAAGGTGTGGGGGGTGGGGATGAATGTAGCCTGTTAATGATTTGTTCTTGTTCGTGTTTTGTATAGGTGCGTGTTTCGGTGTGGAAATTATGTGTGCAGCTGTTGCCATGTGCCTTGGTATTCGTGACGTATTTGTGTATGGGAGGTGACGTTGTTGAAGGTTACGGTTCGAGTAGTGGTAATGGAGTTGCAGAGAGAGCGCGGATGCAAGAAGAAGACGCTCCGTGTTTCAACAAAGAACCATATGTCATTGTAGGTAGTTGATTTGTTGAGTAACAACTACCCCTAGACCAGCTGTTCTCAACCTGTGGGTCGCGACCCCTTTGAGGGTTGAACCACCGTTTCCCAGGGGGTCGCCTAAGATCATCGGAAAACACATATACTCTACAGTTTATGAAGTAGCAACGAAAATAATTGTTTGGTTTGGGGTCGCCTCAACAGGAGGAACTGTGTTAAGAGGTCGCGGCATTAGGAAGGTTGAGAACCACTGCCCTAGACGCAGCGAAGCCATTTAACTTCACATCCCCTATTAATTAGCAGTCCAAGAAAGATTATTATTGTTCTGTTTTTTTGTTTGTTTTCAATATTTTTTTTAAATTTAATTTTTCAATAATTTGTTGATATCGTATCTAGCGTCAGTGGATATCACGCTTCAGCTTGATCATGTGCAGTTTGGCTGTTAATGAGATGTATGTTGCAACGATTACCCCCTGTGTCAGTCAATCGAACGACCTCCTATTGTATTTTTCTTAAGCTCATTACCATACCGCTACTGCCACACATGCAACCACCAAGTGAACTGTCAAAGCCATGCACTAACCGACTCTTATGTAAATGACACCCCCCCCCACCCCCAGTTGACCGTGAACATTCCAGTACCCCGTCTTCGAAACCGTCCACATCATACATATGCATATCCATGGAACTATAAGAGGCCACCTTCTCTTGTCCATTTCGAATGGGAGGGGGGGATGGGAGAGGGGCTCCCAGAAACAAGGGGGGGATGGTGGTGTGGGTGAGGGGAGGGGTGGGGGAGTTAGGGGTCCAGCGATCGAAGCTAGCACGCTGCCACAAGTGGGGACATGAGGAAGCAATCTCATGCACTTGAGGTCGATCTCACAATCCCAGTTCAGGAGATCATTTGATTCTGAGCATTGACCCTGACCTTATCATGATGTATAATATGTTTTCGCAGATGTGTTCTTATTGTCTGATGGCATCTTAGAAACATCCTATATTACATAGTCTGTTTAAATGTAACATTTCCCCTTGACATTATCCCCAACAGTATAAAGACATGCTTTCCAACAGCATAAAGGCATGCTTACCATCAGTATAAAGACATGCTTTCCATCAGCATAAAGACATGCTCTCCATCAGTATAAAGACATTATCCCCAACAGTATAAAGACATGCTCTCCATCAGTATAAAGACATTATCCCCATCAGTATAAAGACATGCTCCCCATTAATATAAAGACATGCTCTCCATCAGTATAAAGACATGCTCTCCATCAGTATAAAGACATGCTCCCCATCAGTATAAAGACATGCTCCCCATTAATATAAAGACATTATCCCCAACAGTATAAAGACATGCTCCCCATTAATATAAAGACATGCTCCCCATTAATATAAAGACATGCTCCCATCAATCTAAAGGCATGTTCCCCATCAATATAAAGACATTATCCCCAACAGTATAAAGACATGCTTTCCATCAGTATAAAGACATGCTCCCCATCAGTATAAAGACATGCTCCCCATCAGTATAAAGACATGCTCCCCATCAGTATAAAGACATGCTCCCCAACAGTATAAAGACATGCTTTCCATCAGTATAAAGACATGCTCCCCATCAGTATAAAGACATGCTTTCCATCAGTATAAAGACAAGCTCCCCATCAGTACTAAGACTCCTTTTTTAAATCTGTTTAATGACGTGTTTAAGTTGTAAAGCGACTAAGATAGTCATACATTTTCGAAAGTGTTTTGTGCAGCCAAGGCTTATTAAGAGTGCCACATCCCTCTTTGTTCTTTCGAAACCATTTTTTTCTTTTTAAACGATGCTCAAGTTAAAAGGAAAACTATAGTAAGGGCTGTGTTCAAGTTACATTGTATAGAAGTCATGGTTTAGTTGATATGCTTAAGTTAAAAGGAAAACTATAGTAAGGGCTGTGTTCAAGTTACATTGTAGAAGCCATGGTTTAGTTGATATGCTTAAGTTAAAGAGGACGCTATAGTAGGAGCTGTGTTCAAGTTTCATTTTAGAAGCCATGGTTTATTTGATATGCTTAAGTTAAAATGACGCTATAGTAAGGGCTGTGTTCAAGTTACATTGTATAGAAGCCATGGTTTAGTTGATATGCTTAAGTTAAAAGGAAAACTATAGTAAGGGCTGTGTTCAAGTTACATTGTAGAAGCCATGGTTTAGTTGATATGCTTAAGTTAAAAGGAAAACTATAGTAAGGGCTGTGTTCAAGTTCAAGTTACATTGTAGAAGCCATGGTTTAGTTGATATGCTTAAGTTAAAAGGAAAACTATAGTAGGAGCTGTGTTCAAGTTTCATTTTAGAAGCCATTGTTTAGTTGATATGCTTAAGTTAAAGAGGACGCTATAGTAAGGGCTGTGTTCAAGTTACATTGTAGACGCCATGGTTTAGTTGATAGACTTGCATTGTTCTCCACTCAAGCTTAGCTTACTTTGAATGTACTCGCCTGTTAGATTGCCTTGAAATTGAAACATGTCCGTTTAGCTTGAAGCTGTCCAGATCTGTTTACCCTCAAACTCTTAAAATCGTATAATATCATCACAAAATCTGTTATTACATTATCTTAATAGTAGAAAAACAAACATTCAGTATGTATAATTTATATAATGTATGCGTACATTGTACGCCTAAATCGTAAGAGTAAACAGGTCTGGCTGTCTCATCCTCCTGATCACCCCACATCAGTTTCTATCAAAGCATGTTAGTTTATGATTTAGAATTTATGTTAGAACATGATTTTAAAAAAAAATGTTTTTGATGACTTAAAACAAAAAATAATTAAATACTTTTTTTTTGTATGTAGAATTTTTTTTTAAGGTCTGCTATCTTGGACTATTTAAAAAAAAATAAAATAAAAAAAATAAATTGCTTATGTCATGCTCATCTCATTGAATATAAATGACCCACCGCGAAAACAATGACGATGAAAACACTGTGTCCGGAAAAAAGGAACCCATTTGATAATGATTGCTAGAAAGCGCATCTCCGAAGCCTGTGTTGAAGCTAACGTTGGACACCTCAAACACAAACTAGAGTTTGATTAAAATGTAAACATTATGTCAGAATTAAAAAAAAATGTTTTCGAACTTTTAAAACGTGATACATATTTACCATTAATATGATAAAAAGGTACCATTTTTTTCCGGACACATTGTATATCCGTATTGGTCTGGGAATAACATTCAATTGCATTTATCTTTCTTTGGCGTAGCGCACCCAAATAGTCATGGGATATGTCCCTATGCTGGTAATGTAAACTTCTTTTAGAAAATGTCTTATTTTTTATCACCAACCCTCACGCAACCCAGTGTCGAAGAGGTGTTTCTTTTTTTTTTTTTTTTTCACGCCATGCGCACCAAAATCTGAATAGAAAGCATGAACGTAAAATGCCCACTCTGCTTTCGACATTCTTTCCACTCATTGCGTGGTGGGCCATCATACAATGCTATGTTTTTTTTATGTTTGCTCCCCTTTCGCATGCGAGTTTATTATTTTCTTTCTTATTTTGTTCTTCTCCCTATCACTTCCGTTTCATGCCCGGAACACGATAGAAAACTTGCCTGACATGCCAGCCATCTGTTCAACGCTATGTCATCATGTGACCATTTCACCCAGAATGCTTGGCGGCCTGACCTCTGCTCCACGTGCCAGCGCGCCAAGTCGGAACACGAGGGCGCCGCAGGTCCGAGGTCGTCGTGGCGCAGGAGGAGTGAGCCCAACCCCAACAACGCTATAACCGGGGTTCGGATCTCGGCGCTCGCCAGCAAGTTCCAAGGGAGAGAAGCCAGGAGCGGGAGTATACCGGAAGATGATTTGGAAAGGGCAAGAACTCTAGGTACTGCCAATACTAACAAAATTATTAACCCATGTTCATTAAGCGATGCTTTGTAAAATATATTAGAAATAATGTGAATCATGACGATGTCTTAAATATGAATTTGTGTACGGTATGTTTAGCCAACATACAAGGAAAATAGGGACTGAAGGTGGGGGGGGGGGGGGTGTTTGCATCAAAAGTGATAAGGGGGGAAAGTAGTTATGTTCATATGTAGACTATAGAATAATTATTTAGTAGAGATAGTACTAAGCTGAAATGAATACTTCTTTTTTAAAAATTGTTTTGTAACTATTGGATAGTGCATATATCTCAGTTAGTGCATCTTGATGTCTCCTAGGCTCTGCTTGTTTCTTTCCACAACTGCTGTCTATGTTAGTTGCTTGTCCCCTTTTTCCCTCACCTCACATAGGCTCATTGACAGAGCTTCATCCACAACACCTCTAGGACTCATATTTTATTATGTATTGTTATTTTTTTAGATTTAAGCTGTGGTTGCCATCGTATGGTCCCTTTTGCACTTTCTGAGTGAGGTGTAATTATTTTATTACTCTTGTTTTACACCATTTGTTTTCAGTTCATTATTATGATAATATTATGTTTTTACTTCTTCTTCTTTTTATTTTTTAAAGTTCTTTATTATTGTTTTCCTTCACAATTATGTACTGAATTTATCTAATTCTATGATAATCAATTTTAAAATATGTATATATATATAATTTAAAATAAAATAAATAATTTTCTATCTTTTAATTTAAATTCCAACCTTACTTAATTTTGTGTTTAAGATTTGTTTTTTTCATAAATGAGTAGACTTAGATTTCATAAGTCATAGCATTGTAAGGGGAAAATGTCCTGTCTATTCCAACCTCTGTCACCTCATCAAATCTAAATTACAGGTCCACAAGCATCCCGGTCTTAGAGGACCAATTACTTCAGTGATTTTTGCCAATGTTGGGTATATGTGTTTGAAATATGCAACTTTTATAATTTATACAGTCAGGCTTAGACAATTTTTTTGTTTTTTTTTGTTCAGTTGTTTTTTTTTTTTACATGCTCAAACTAATTTCTTGGTACAAGGAAACTGATTTGCCAGGCAGCCTCACACAATTAAAATACTGGCCCCCCACTCACCATCAATATCTTGCCATCTTTATGTACATGTTTTTGTTTTGTTTCACTATTTCAGAGTGCTACACAAAGTACAGTGACACATCATTTGTTGTTTTTTTCTAACTTAAATTTACTCACATTCACCTACATAATGTTATGCTGGGTTTTTTTTAAATATATATATTGCTTCTGATTTATTTCATTCAAAAGTTTAATCTTTCTCAGATCGAAAGTACACAAAATCCAAGCCTGGCGAAAAAAAACTCAATGCCTCTCGATCCACCGAACTTTTGGACTCGTCCTCATCAGCAACTCTTTCTCTAGCTGAGAAATCGGCCCCTGCAAAAACGTATCCAGGCCCAACCAGCCAGATCAAATCGTCCACCAGTGTTGTGAAAAATCAGGTGACAGTCCTGTCAAAGGAAACTATCAGCGCATCTTCGACTACTTCAGGTGAGGTTTGACAGCACTGCGTCAATAGTTTTGCAGATGTCAATGGGATAGCTGTTTTTAGCTATCTTGTGTGTTGTTTTTTTTAAATATTTTTTTAGTTGCACTCTATTGAAATTGAAATCTAATCATTTGTTATAATTTTTGTGAACTGTAAATTTGTAAGATAAATTCTTCATTTCTTTTTAAAATATATATTTTTTAATAAACACATCGCCTAAAATCAGTTAATTATTGCTCTAAAAAAGTTATTTTTAAATATATTTTTAAAATAAATATATATCGCTTGAAATCGGCCAATAATTGCTTTTTAAAAAAGTTCTTTGTAAAAATAGATTGAAATCTGCTAATTATTGCTCTAAAAATATTCAGCAAAGTTTAACAATTTGAGTATTATAGTAATAACATTTTTTGCTTATTTCTTAGAATGTATATATTTATTAACAAATCTTTCAATGTCCGTTTGTTATCAAGCATCTGGAGCTGTCAAATATATTTCTTCAGAGGGTAATAAAATCATCACCACACAGCCACTCCCTTCATCCAAGTTGAAAACATCTCCAGCCACCAACAACCAAACAATAGCCAAGAAAATAACGGCACAGCCGCAAAACAACACAGACGGCGGCACAACCCCAGCACCCGCCACCAAAACAGCCACGGTGGTGTCCAGGCACACCCCAGCGGCTAAGGCAGCTGACAAGTCTGCAACCTCTCCTTCATCGGCTGTCGCATCTTCTAAACCTGTCAAATCAGACCCGTCGTTCACTTCATCGGTCCTCAAATCCGGCAGTCCCGAAGAGAACGGCCTTGCCAAAAACAGGCAGCCCAAGACAAAACAGAGAAAAGTCAGTATACCCGATGCTGAACCAGAGGTCATAGGGAACGATGGGGGGTTAGATAACCTGTACCCTGAGGAGGAGGTCACTGCTGGCAGTGAGGACACTGATAACATTTACCTGTCTTTGACCGATGAAGAGAAGCAGTTTGCTTTGCTGGCTCTTGGGAACACTGTCTGGAACTCAGACACACGCAATTTACAGGTGGGTTTTGTGCAAGTTGTGCCTTAAATAAAGATAAGCTGTGCTTTAAATAAGATAAGATGTGCTATAAGTAGGATAAGATGTGCTTTAAATAGGATAAGCTGTGCTTTAAATAGGATAAGCTGTGCTTTAAATAGGATAAGCTGTGCTTTAAATAGGATAAGATGTGCTTTAAGTAGGATAAGATGTGCTTTATATAGGGTAAGTCAATAGTTAGCTGATTATTAATTAATGAGACCGCCTCTGTATAGTTAAGATTATGGCAGCAGCTCTATTATAGACCACTTATTACATTGCCTACCAAAGTTGACTTGGCAGAAAAGCTTTCGAGTCATATATTATTTTGTGTACAAAATGTACCGTTTGGTTTAACAAAGATCTTTATATCCATGTCTATACAAACCACAATAATATTCAGCCTTAATCTGTGCTGAGTTTTTGAGGGTGTTTTTTTATGATTTCTATTACAGCCTTTTATTTTAAAAAAATTTCTCATCGTCGAATACTTTTTTTATTTTGTGGTAGATACTACCTTTAACCACCTGCACCATATTCGCCATCAGAGTCGAAACCCATCTGTACTGTGAAGCTTAAACCCTGAGTACTCTTTATAAATGACCATTGTTCTATGTAAGACGATGCCAACAAATGACCACTGTCAAAAAAACAAAAAAGAGACCGAAAGAGTTACATTATGAACTGGGGACACTTAAGTTTTTCAATTTTAAAAAAAAAATAATTGTTTTTCTTGTTTTGTCTTGTCTGCTGAAGTAGGTATTTAGCCAGAGATGTCCTCTCAGTTGTCCTGTAATTTTTTCTCTCCCTTCGTTCAAGCCTAAACCTATCTTGTTCCACTGTTTACTTACTTTAAATGGCTTGAACGCAGTCCCCCCAATGTTAAACAAAATAGAACAAAACCTTACAGTTTTCAACAAGCATTTGAACTTACAATTTGCTTTTCGCACAGCTGTTTTTGGGGATTAATGTCTTTGGTAAAATTATTTTCATTCTGTAATCCAGGGATTCATTTGATTTAAAGACTTAATTAAGAGTTGCTCTGCATGTTTTTTTGTTTTGGTGTTGTCTTTTTTGGACACCTAATAGATCTATATGAGGCATAAACATTTTCCTTATAGTACCTGCTGAGTTGCATTTACTGCATTAATTATTTTTTTTTAATGAATATTACTAAAGGTTGAGACCGAGGCCACTAAAAGAGCATGCAGAGAGTTTGAAGACATTGCTGGCAATGAATTGTGGGCCAAAGAAAGGTTCCAGTCTCTAGTGGACTGTGATGCCATCAAGCGTGGACACATTTTCGGGACTTTTCCAAAAATCAGTGGAGCCAAGCCGTCCAAAGCTCCCATTGAAAACTTGAAGTTTAAAAGTGAAATTGGTAAGGGAAGTGGACAGTCCGAGAGCTTGAGGTCTGTCCGCATGGCAGATGACTCTGGTGAGATTGGTAAGAAGAAAGTCATGACCTTAAATAATGGGCAAACAAGGACAACAGGTAGTTCCAACTTGGAGAGGCTGAAGTCTTCTGGGACTTCGGGAATATCAGGGAATTCATCGATGACATCGCTGAATTCTGATGGGGACTGGAAAGGAAACTATGGATCTAGTTCAGGTAGTGGAGATTCAGGAGTAGAGATGGGTCCCGGGAGTGGTGTTGGGGGTGATCCTAAGGATCGGCTCTATCCCGAGGACATTAGAGAAAATTTGTACGAGTCTCCTGATGATGTCATGGCTGGGAAAACTTCTTTGGACAAAAGCAGCAATCCACATGTCAAATCACGGATCTCATCCACTGATGGGAAATCAGGCACTAACCAAAAAGATGGCTTGTCTTTAGCCCAGAGCTCTAGTCTGGAGTCGGATGATGTGAGAAGCTTTGAGCTGTCCCTGAATGACAGCTCAACGATGGACAGCTTCCAGGCCATTTCCTTGCTCAATGATGTCCTAAGAGACTATGGTGATTTCAATGAATCTTCTACTGATGATGCTGATTACAAGGACACGAAAAAAGATTCTCTGAAAGGGAAAAAATCCTCAGACTTTGAGGCCAGGATGGCATCTGTTGCCGCCACTCTAGACTTGACCAAACAGCAGAGAGTCAAGCGACAAGCTCCCAGGCCACCTGTCTCCCCACCACCTGAACCAAACCTTGCTCAAGCCATCTCTCCCAAAAAGGTGACCAACCAGCCAGAACCGGTCTTCAAAATGGTCACCGTCGGGAAGAGCATTGTGACATTACCACCACAACAAGACATTCCAAAAGAGGCCAAGCCGTCACAGGCACCCTTGGGGCTTGAAGACTTTGTGCTGGCCGGAGATAGCAATGATTCAATCAACAACAAAACCAACGGGGATTCTAAAGGTAAGAAAGGAATCACATCTTTTTTTCGTAATATTCTTCGGCGGGGAAAGGAGTCATCAGAAAGTTTTGAATCCATGAACCCAGATGTCCAGCTGGTGGCCAAGTTGGAGAGAAAAGACTCGTCAAGCACTCCACCGGGGGGAGGGAGTCTGGATAACCCAGAGGAGGACCTTTCCTCGTCTGTTGATAAAAAAATAGGACCAAAACTGTTACAACCATCAGGGTTCTTAGTCATTCCACCAGGATCGCAGAATTCACCGCAACATAAAGGGGACACAACCCCTGGTAGTACAACTGGTAGTATCTTTTCAAAGTCTTCATCATTTTCTTCCAAACCGCCACAGAGTTCGGACTCTGATATTCATCAGTCTTCTATTGCCACTACCGCATCATGTTCTTCAGCTGCTGCTTCGGGAACAACAACACCAGTCAGTGCCAGCCCTCCAACACAGAGGAAGAAAGGGCTGGCGAGCCCGAAGATGATGCTGAAGAAAGCCACGGCTAAATTTTCACCGCCAGCCTCCAGGCATCAGTCAAAAGTTGTAGAGAAAGATATTGTTGATGCGCTATCAAATGTCCCAAAACCGTATCTGGCGCCGAAACCAAGTGTCCCTCCTCCAACAAAACCACCAACAACTACAGCAACTCCGTCTTTCTCTGCATCATCACCACAGGTGACAACAGCACAAAGTTTGGGAACGGAAGCGGTAGCGAAAGATAAGGATGTGACGACGGCTCCCAACGTTGTCAAGAGGCGTCCTAAAAGTCCAAAACGGATGGCTCCACCTATTCCACCTTCAAGAACTTCCGCCGTTTCTGGTAATTATGATATTTAACATCATTGTTTTTTACACTATTTGGGCATAAACCTTCGAGGTCCATTGGCCTCCCACCCCTTCAGTGTTCGAGGTCCATTGGTCTCCCACCCTTTCAGTGTTCGAGGTCCATTGGCCTCCCACCCTTTCAGTGTTCGAGGTCCATTGGACTCCCACCCTTTCAGTGTTTGAAGTCCATTGGCCTCCCACCCTTTCAGTGTTCGAGGTCCATTGGCCTCCTACCCCTTCAGTGTTTGAGGTCCATTGGCCTCCCTCCCCTTCAGTGTTTGAGGTCCATTGGCCTCCCTCCCCTTCAGTGTTAGAGGTCCAATTGCCTCCCACCCCTTCAGTGTTTGAGGTCCATTGGCCTTCCACCCCTTCAGTGTTTGAGGTCCATTGGCCTCCCACCCCTTCAGTGTTCGAGGTCCTTTGGCCTTCCACCCCTTCAGTGTTTGAGGTCCATTGGCCTTCCACCCCTTCAGTGTTCGAGGTCCATTGGCCTTCCACCCCTTCAGTGTTTGAGGTCCATTGGCCTTCCACCCCTTCAGTGTTCGAAGTCCATTGGCCTTCCACCCCTTCAGTGTTTGAGGTCCATTGGCCTCCCTCCCCTTCAGTGTTCAAGGTCCATTGGCCTTCCACCCCTTCAGTGTTTGAGGTCCATTGGCCTCCCACCCCTTCAGTGTTTGAGGTCCATTGGCCTCCCACCCCTTCAGTGTTTGAGGTCCATTGGCCTCCCACCCCTTCAGTGTTCGAGGTCCATTGGCCTTCCACCCCTTCAGTGTTTGAGGTCCATTGGCCTTCCACCCCTTCAGTGTTTGAGGTCCATTGGCCTTCCACCCCTTCAGTGTTTGAGGTCCATTGGCCTTCCACCCCTTCAGTGTTCGAGGTCCATTGGCCTCCCCCCCCCCCCTTCAGTGTTCCTGTGCTCAGTGAGGATACACAGGTTTCAATCTACTTCAAATTGTAGTAGTATTGGTTCTTTGTCAATGACCATCATTTCCATGTTTATTTATAACCAGTGGCCTGTAAAAGTGTAGGAAAACCTGACTCCCTCATTCATAGAAAAAGTATTTATTGATACACAAATTAAGCATGACAAAAATAAAAGTACAATATTGTCAACCTCTGAAGACCCCCCCCCCAAACCCCCACCCCCTCATTAAACAGCCCTGAATATTAAAATAAATTTTTTTGCCTCATATAAATATCAATGTAAATATCTATCAGAAATTTTACAAATGTTGGTATGAATAAAGTATTGAAACTTCACCGTGCATGACTCAATTTATCCTTACCGTGCAACTCCCCAGCTAAACCTGGTCCAACAACTGACCCAAAGAACCAAGACCTTGCAAGAGAGCTGGAGTGGAGACTCAGCAAAGCCACAACCGACCAATCAGGTTTGTAGTTCATGCATCAATGCTACAACATTTCATTTAGGCTCGGTGACGCCTCTAGGGCTAGAGCCGCTTTTTGCTGCCACCTCCAAGAAAAAAGTTCTGACCGCACCCTACTTCCTACGCCACTGACCATACTATCGCAGTCCTCAGTGTATTGTTCAATCCGTGTTAATGGTTGGGAAGCCAAAACAGATCCATCATACCTTCTAAGCAACATCAATTTTTTTACATCCACAGCTACTAATATTAATAACTACTTACCACTTGTTTGAGTTCTGCTTGAGAGTTTATCCATGCATCATGTTTACTGAGGGAGCAGTGGCAATAGTCAGATTAAGTAGAGTTTGCAAATCTGTGCAATGTGTTGGGGGGGTCATTGGAGTTTTATAGCATAACCAAGGCCCATAATCATCTCAGCTTCATAAGAAAACCAACCCTTCAACCCTAGATCTAATTACTTTCAAGTAAAATTGTTGTAGAGAAAAAAAAACAGTCAACTTGGATTTGTAAACTATTTACTTACAATGTCAAAAATTGTTTGCATTACACAGATAACATGTTGACTGATTGCCAAAGGAAAGATAAACTTTGCAAAAAATACACCAGTCTTATTTTTTTTGAAGTTTGAACATGTTTTTTTCTGCAGTTCTTTTAAGAGGCTTTATGCTAGGGAACTATTTTTATTAGAAAAAACAAAAATATTTTAGAAATTTTTCCATTATGTGGTCGCTGTAATTTTATGTAAATAGTTTAACAGAAGGCTGACAACTATTTTAATGAATACTCTTCCAAGCATGACAGTGGTTCTCTACTCTTCCATGATACAGCCCAATTTGTCACATCTCAACATATCAATATATGTGGCAACGTATCAAGATTAAAATGTCATGTTTGACTGTTTGAATTGTGCTATTTTTCTGTTGCCAAACATAAATATATGAATATATGTACACTTATGTTCATATTTTTGTATGTGGGGTTATTGTGTACGCTTAATGTCTTGTGTTAAAATGTTCACCTTCAGGTACAGGAACTTTGACCAGATCAGAGAACAGGGAATCGACTCGAAGATCTATGCCAGTACCACCCTCACCGCCCGGGGACCGCAAGGACAGACCACCAGGTGGACAGTCACCGCCCATCTCTCCCATACGTGAAACAGAAAACTCCCTCCCCTCCTCGCCTTCGTCACCTACCAGCACTTCCTTTGATTTTGTCACCACCGAATGGTCCGGCGGGTCAACGTCCACCATTGAAGAGGAGCTTCCAAAATTTACAGAGAAGATTGAACTACCGACTGTCGCCAACCCAGGGAGGAAGGGATTTCTGGGAAAGTTGGGAGGGAACAGGAAGAACCGGGCGCCACAACCCCCATCCGTTAAAAGGGCAAAGTCCATTACGGAGTCATCTACCTTGCCGAGGGGAGATAAGAAAAGCAAGAAAATTAATGTGGCGGATATTTCTGGACCTGTGGTAAGTAACACACTTCAAAGTCAGGCATTGGATCATTTGACATTTGACCTGTGGTATGTAACACATTTCTAAGGCAGACATTGGATGACTTGACATCATGCTCTTATGTCATCATGAAAATAACACATTACTCAATATGAGATTTTTCATGTTCGTTTCAGTAAACAAGTGAACAGTTGTTTTTTTTTTTTTTAATGTATTTATTTACAGTTTTAGTGTCCTGACTTCTCTCTTCAAAGACATTGAAATTATGACTTGTATGTCCTGACTTCTCTCTTCAAAGACATTGAAATTATGACTAGTATGTCCTGACTTCTCTCTTCAAAGACATTGAAATTATGACTTGTATGTCCTGACTTCTCTCTTCAAAGACATTCAAATTATGAATTGTATTTCCTGGTATCTAGTGATTTCTGAAGAAGAAAAAAAAAGTCTGAAATTGATATTAAAGGAAATAAGCTGAACTCACAATAATTCAATTTTTTTCTCCTCAACATGTTAAATACACATGTATATTTTGCCTTATTGTGTTTGAATGTTTCAGTTGGTCACAGACATTACAAATGTCAGGGTGTTGGAGAACAGACGAAACACAATATCACTGGGGGATGAGCCGGCCTTTCACACAGGTAAGTCATGCATTGGGGATAGCCCTGTGGGAATGGCGACAAAACAGTGCCATCATTGTATCATCATATTTTAAATGCAGTGTTCATTGACAACCGTTGGTCATAGCAATCATCTGCAAACATGAGACACATGGGCATTATCTGTATTGCCACACAGCATTTTAAAGTCCGATCTCCCCCGTTGCAATGTTCATGTTGGGCAAACTCTCAAGTAAAACAAAATGCCGACCACCAAAGGCTGTAGACCAGCCACCAACTTGACACTGCATTAAATACCGTCTTCTTGAGTCTCCGCTGCCAGAATAATAAAAAAAAATCTGGAACATTAAACACAATTGCAACATTGTTAATTTGGTTAAAACTGTTTTTATGGTAAGTTAAATGCATATTTTATTTTCTTAAAGTTATGTTTTATTTTCTTGTGCACCCCCCCCCCCCTTTTTCAATCTATAAAAAATTTTTAACAGTTATATCTAACTCTAAATCAATTTATGTTTTATTTTCAGTAACAATTCCAACTGGGACCCACGGCCCTGCCACATCTAACGCCTCAGTGGACAAAAGTGGTTTTGACGAATTTGACTTCCCGGTTCTGTCACCACTGGGCTCCCTTGAAAACCTCTATGAGTCCATCCTACCCAAGCCCGAAGGGAACATGTTCCACTATTATGACCCCCCAACTAGTCCCAAAGTTCTGTGTCCGAACATCCCAGCTGATGGTTACCTTGAACCTGTCCCCCCTCTGTCAACCACAGGGGTGGGCCCTCCACTGACAGCTGGGTCAGCTGCTGCCGGATTGCTCTCCACGTCCATAACAACGAACCCTTCCAAGTCTCCATTGAAGGCCAAGGGATCCTTGTCCAAGTTTGACCGTTCAACACCTGGATTCACAGCAAAGGAATCGTCCAGCAGCGGTCACTCAACGTCAACCAGCTCAAGTGAGGCTAACTCTACAGAGAATTCCGGAAACTCCTTACCAGACCAATCATCATCTAACGGCTTGGGCCCAAATTTCATTGAGCCTGAAATGACAGAGCAGAGGAAGATTCTTCTGGCATCACAGCCAATCTATGAAGAGATTCCAAATGGAAATAATGAGGAGGAGGAAGTTAATAACAGTGCAGAACAAAAGGCGCAAGACGCCAGGTTTAAGAAATCTGCTGGCCTGAAGGAAGGCCTTGCCAGGAAGCCCAGCAATGCTGAGGCCACCTCAAACATGCAGAAAGTCATGTTGCCGGGCATGGGGTCAGGGGGCGAGCTGACCAAATCCCAGATAGCACATGCCTGGCTGCAGCAGCCTCACACTGTTGTCCCGCAGCCGCCGCAGGTTCCTCCACCTACCCCAGCATCATCGTCATCATCGTCTTCAGCATCATCATCTCTCACTGCATCAGTTATAGGTGTTCTGCCCTCGTCACCGTCACACATCACCCCGAAACACAACCAGGCCCCGACAACCCTACAGCTGTCATCTATGTCAGGCTCACAGATGTCGGTTTCGTCCATCATGACCACATCGCTCACGTCCAGCATGCTTCCACCTCCCCCACCTCCTCCAGACCACCTGCCAGCCCCACCCCCAACAGCCAGTCGGTCAGTGTCCAGAGAGACGGTGTCATCCGAGTCAGACACTCAGTCCAACTGCAGCACATTGTCCAGGCCAAGACCTGCACCGAGACGGAAACCAAAACGGCCAGATACTGGCGGGTCAGACCAATACGTCTCAATGAATAGACCCAATGCTCAGGTGCGTGCAGGATGTAGCTATCCTTTTAAAACTTTTACCATGTAATGAAATATAACTTAACTTTACCGGCTGGTTGTATTTTCTCATACAAACTGAAATCATCAGATCGGCTTGATTTAGAGCTAATTACAGTTATTTTTCTCCTCACAACTTAATAAATTATACAGGACTCTTACTTTCCTGGTAAGCCATCAACAAAAGGATGATTATATTATTTCCAACAAATTATTTGTTGGGTTTTTCAAAATGATTTCCTCATGTTCTCTGTTGTTGTTTTTTTTAGCCAACTTGCATTTTAAGGGTTAAAAAATTGTTAACTGCTGTCTTGCCACCCTACTAGAACTATCATACAACAGTTGAATTCAGAATGAGCCCAAAATTTTTCCCATCGTCCCAGGTTTCACTCCATGAAGAAAAGCTGCGAGATGTGTTCACGAAAATCACCAGCATCACCTTCCATGCCCTGCAAGACATCTACGCCCAGTGTGAGCGGATACTTTCCTCGGACAGGCTGGACATCCCCAACCCAAACTCCCTGAAGTGGGCGGACTTTGACATCTATGGGCAACCCTTGCACGCCTCTGGGCGGTGCATTGTCTACAATGCAAAGCTCAAGATGAACAGCTCAGCCTGTCAGGTTATGGTAAGATACGATGTTTTTTTTTAAATTTCTTTTCTCCATTTGATATGTGTTATTACATGCAGAGTCAGGTCAGAGGAAATGGAAAATATCTTTACCACAATGGATTGAACAGAACACAAACTAAAATGTGTCAGTAGTCAAACAGCCAACGGTCTTGTGTGCCCTAATCTTGTGGGATATTTAAAACAAAAAAAACAGCTACAATTGATTGCAGCCTTTGTGGGAGGCAACTATTCTTTATATATAACATGGTTGTTAATGATGCCAAATGAAGAGATAAGTATATAAAATAGTATAGTAAGGTATTATTCCAAAAGTTCCCATTATTTGTTTGAATATCTTTAATATCAGCCATTCTATTAATATTTTTTATGATTCAATGGGAACAATTTCATTATAATATCATCCTAAATTTTTGAAAATACAATGACAGCAAAGCAACAATTAAATAGTTCATTCTTGATCCCCATTATTATTGAAAAACGTTGATCTTCATGCACATTTGTTTGAAAATGTTCTCCCCAGGTCCTCCACTCACGTCCTGCCACGGAGAGATGCATCACCAGCCACCCGAGCCTGCTCAGGCCATCAGCTGTGTTTGCCGACACCATTCCCTTCTCCTTCCTGACCCCAGACTTCATCAAGACATCTCAGCTCTTGCAGAATTCAGTCTATGACTCCAGCCAAGCCAGGTGTTTTATAGCTATCGGTAAGACTATTTTTTTTGTTAAAACAAATATTATTTTTTTTTTTTAATTTGGCATCTTCCTAGATTTCGGAAAGACTATTTTTTTTTAATTTGGCATCTTCCTAGCTATCGGTAAGACTTTTTTTTTGGTAAAAAAAAATATCTTTTTTTTTTTAAATTTGGCATCCTTCTTCAATTTCAAGAATATTCAAAGCATAAACTGAGATAATTTTGTAGGAAAACAAAACTATGCAAATGCAATTCATGCCCACAACCACTACTGCAATGTAAATGAGGCACACATAATTACACTTGACCCAGAACATGGTCCACACACAACTTGCCCAGTGATATCTCACAACATGTCTATTGTTTATCCCTGGCAGGAGCTTTTGACATTGTCGAGAGCCTGGACTCTCACCTGGCCCTGTTGAGGGAGACCCTTGCCCTGGACCCCAATGCTTATCTCAATGTTATACTGACCGCTGCCCTACAGCTGCTCAGTGCAATGTCACATTGCCTGGACCAGGTCAGATTTTTGGTTAAAATTTGGACCCTGTTTCTTTTACATTTCTCACATTTTCCTCCATCTAATCATAATTGAATTATACAGATATATGACAGCCTTTTACAGCAATATTACAGCTTCTTACACTTGAATTACACCTATATCATAACAGTTTTATACTCTATTTAATGCTAGTTTTTAATTACCCTGACAGTGTCACGTAACATCCAAGGGTGCTTGATTTTACTTAAATGTAACAATTGTATGACAATGGTTGTTTGCTGTTAAATGGTGCTAAATGCTACTTGAATTATACAAATAGTACCACAGTGTGATTAATTATTCAATTTTTAAAGTAGTTTTGGGGGGACTTTTAACTGATGTTTCTCTGTTGTATGTGTTTAAAGTATATTTTTAAGTGTGCATAACATGCAGGCATTTATTCTAATGCAAATATTTCTCTGAGGCCTGACGGTTCCTACATGAGCACAACTAAATTTATATTGTGTATTTCTTATCAGGGTTTCTCTGTGACAGAAACAGATTACAATGACGTCTTCCTCATCACAAGAACTGACCTGCGGGGAAAAGTAGTGGCATTCTTGCCTCATCAACGGTCACTCGATGTCCCCCAGGGGGAGGCCATGTGCAACTTTCTCGACCGCCTCCTCACTGATGCCATGCCTCGACGGGAGGATGACGACGATGATGATTTGGACGGGAATGACGACGATGATGATGATGATGACGAAGAAGAAGGAGAGAAAATTATTTCATCTCCGAGAAAAGTTGTGGTCAAGTTGAGGTCATTGCTGGAAGCAAGAAAAGTGGAATGCCTTGGTAACTATCATCCACTTTATTCATTCACAACACGTTGGACTTAGTTGAATGAAAAGTGCTGGAGAGGCTGCCAGCTGAACCACCCTAGCTTAGAAGAAAGACAGATCTGATAGGATACTGACTCCTTGAAGTGACAAAATAACTAGATAATTCTAAAATATGTTGGGCTTCTTTTTAGCTTTTTTGTTTATTTTAGAGAATGCATTTATTATTATTATTATTAGTGGTTTTATATAGCACGGTACCCCAGCCTAGTGTTGGGCTCACCACGCTGTACATAAAAATATTTGCATATTTGAATAACTCCAAACTGTCTCAGTTTTTCAGCTGAAGTATTTAAAAATTATGGGTCATAAAATGTTCTGTAAAGAAACGGAAAATAGTTCATAAAGTTTTGCATTTCATTTTAGAAATGTGCAGCATGGGGGAAAAAATTTTAATTTTTTGGTGGGATGTTAACCCAGATTTTTATGTTAAGGCAATGGTAATTTTTTTTTTTTACATCTTATGCAATCTTCATTGTGCAGGGCATGTCAGAACAGCGGTTGAATACCTGTTGTGGGGACCTGCAGCATCAGAACTGCCTCTGTCACCAGTAGGAACCGCTCCCAAGCCTGCTGTGGGAGTGGCCGGCGCTGGAGGGGGCGGGGCCAGCCGTGAGCAGGAGCTCTACGTGTGGCTGGAAAAGGAGAGGGTGTTGACCGTCGGGAGATTGGCACGCAACGTGTCGGGACTCGGGGCGGGTCTCAGCCTGGAGGAATTTTACACGCTTAAGTTTCTCCTCAAGTCGAGCGCCGCCTGCCTAGCAGAGAGCTTGAGACGTCTGGCTCGCTGAAATATTTCCACTAGGGCAAGTGATTTTGCTGCGCGAGTGTGTGTGTGTCAGCACACATTTTCAAGAGTATTCTACAAATTTTTAAAAGAATGTGGAATAAGTAATTGACGGTAGCTGATTGGTTTATTTTTCCTGAGATTATTTATCACACCTTAAGACAACCTCACTGCTGTGCATAGCCAGATGTCTCAATTTTAAACATTTTGAAAGGTTGAATTGGCTGTTTACTCTAAAGTCTTGTCCTTGTGTGTCCATATAGAGAAAGAGTTATTGTTTTCAAAAATATTTCTTTTGGATCACAGCTTAGCTTTAAAAAAAAATTCAGCAGCCGGCATTTTTTAAATATTTTTTTTTTTCACGTTCCATGAAAAAAAGGACCAAAAATCAGGATTCCAAGTGTAGCGATGAAGTGAATACCTGATATTCTTTAGCACCTGATCAGTGTGAATGAATGGTTGGTTACAATCATTCTTTTGTTAGTTGTGGCTACTTTTGTAATGAATGCGTCACATTAAACACTGTATTACATTAGGATGTAATTAATTATCTATTTTTTTTTTTTTTTTTAACTAACAAAAACATGGCCGCTGGTCATAAACTTATTGTTGTGAATATCTTTGTCTCATTAATTGATGTGTTCAATTACATCCATGAAGTGTATTCCTGGCAGTCTCATTTTCGCTACATTTTTTTAAAAAAAAGTCTTGTAATTTTTGTTTTTTACAAAACAATTTTACACTTCAAATTTACATGCTTTATTGGTAGTGGCTAATATGATTGCAATTTTTTTTTCCTTTCCACATGTGTATGACATATTTTATATTTTTATTGATGTTATTTTACGATGGTTGTAATAGAAAAAACAGACAATAATAATTATAAAATGATTTGCATTCCCCGAAAAATCAGCGCACATCATAAAAATAATGTTTATTTGATGGTCATCTCCAAAGACATTTAATTTTAATATCTATCATCATGCAAACAAATAAGTCTGAATTCTTACAATTTGTAAGATGAAAAAATATTGATCACCATTTCTGGTGATTTGTATCGATAAAACAAAATGTTCTTATTTTTATTAAAGTTAATGCGATTCAGAACATGCGTGTGTGAAATTCCATCACTTCATTATTGTTTCCACCATCATGGTCCTTATGATTTGTGTCATAAGTCCCTATGATTTTTTTTTGTATTTTGTTTTTAAACAAGTTTATCTGCAATGCTCAACATCTACTTAGAAGCATGTGACCACGACAGAACAATGTGTAGCAGGATTTGCTCAGAATCAATTTTTACTTAGACCAGCACTTACTGATTTTTTTTTTAAATGTACAAATCTTGGGTTGAATTTTTTTTTTTCCCCAAGAAACATTCATAAATTGTAAATTGATCTGATCTATCCAAGTTTTTTTTGTGTGAACTTTTACAATAATTGACATTTTTCTTCACTTGCGTAGTTATTATTATTATTTATTTATTTTTTTTTTTTTTTGGTGCTGGAGTTTCCGGTCTTCATGTGCTTTTGCCACCTTACTCACTTAAAACTATTTGAATTGAATGATGTCATTGTTAGTTAGATTTAGTGCTACACCACTTGTCAACCCCTCTTGAGCACACTTGCTTTGGTTGTTCCTCATTGTACCTATGACAATGTAAGAGCGCTTGTTGCAAAATTCATTGCACTTAATTTTAAAGAAAAAAAAATTATAATGCCCCTTTAAAAAAAATTATGTTCAAATTTTTTGTTTTTGTTTTTTTGTTGAAGATTTTGATATTTTTTTTAAGCACTTCTTCCTCTATTGAAGAGTTTACTAAATATTGACAATCAATTTAATCGCACTTCCTTTTTTTAAGAAGGAGCTTAGAGAGTTCAATCCGTAAGCATTACGCAAGTACATAGCAGTATACATGATTTTAAAAGCTTCATCTGTTTACTGATTTTTTTTATTTTTTTTAACTGTTCCCAGATTTGTACACAATTATAGTTCAAGAATCTCTATAAAAAAATCTTTTTAAAAAAAAAAATTCAAGTGTGTGTTGTCTGCTGTGTGATTTTTAGCCTCTGTTTGATATATCTGACATTTTCAATGACAATTCTGAAAGCTATTGTGATACTTAATTTATTCATCCTTTCACTGTAATTTTTTTTTTTTTTTTAATGTTAACTTCTTTCTCTGTGTTTGTATTTGCCAAATTTTTTATGTTTATTTTGAGATTTCCCAAGCCAGTACTTAGTGGGACATTTCCTAAGCCAGTATATAAGGTGGGACAATTCCCAAGCCAATTTGTAGGAGACCTTTCCCAAACCAGTATATAAGGGAAAATTTCCCAAGCCAATACATGTGGAGGCATTTCCTGAGCCAGTTTTTAGGGGGACATTTCCCAAGCCAATATGTAGGGGGACATTTCCTAAGCCAGTCGTAGAGGTAAATTTTAGATTAAAATGGAGAGAAGTGATTGGTTAAATCTCTGCCTGATGTGCCAGCTTTTAACACTGTCCAGTTTGTGGCCGAGTGCTGAGATAACAGTGCCGCAAATTAGTCTCCATTTGGAACTGTTTGAGAGACACTCTTAATTCACTTGTAAGTCCTTTATGAACATCTATTTTAGAGAACCTGAGTCAGTTTAAACGGAGACAGTGGAAATAGTTGACATAGTTTAGATCTGCAATGGGAAATCCCTCATAAAGGGAAAACTTTATTTTCACGGCTCAAAAGACTTTATTTGTAATATTTTATTTTCGACTGATAAGTGTAAAAATAATTGCTTATAACTCCTTGCTTCCCCCATAAGTTCAGTTGTTCCAAACCAACCTGTGCACCTCCCAGGGGCTATGAGGCCCCTCAAGAAAACTCCTGAACGGTAATAGCTAGCAAGACGTAGGTTGGCCCCATAAAAAATCAATTCAAAAATGGGTCTTAGCATGTCAAAACATTTGTGAACCGCGGGTTTAAGACACCGCAATGGTTGTAATCTAAGCAATTAATTTCTTTGTCACTGAAAGCTTAAGACCACGAGTTTTGGGCTGTTTGTTTAAGCTTTTAACTTGTTCAACTAGTCTGTCTGTGTTTAGCAATCTCGTGTTGTCTCCATAGATCATAGCATGATGATTGTGATGACCTCAAACCATGTTCTGTTGAGCTAACCTGATGGGGATGTGATGTAATTGTGATTTCTGAAGAACATAAAACTCAAGTAGAAAACATTTTAAGCCTATCTTTTTTTAATGTAGTATATGCTTTTATGTCACTTCCTCGTTACCACTGGCCCGACATGAAAAATGTGTCAAAGTTTTTTTTTCTTTTGAGGTGTACTATGTCAAATTCAAGTAGACAGTGTATTTGTAGAAGTACAAGCATTAAAAACTGCAACTTCATTAATGCCAAGAAAACAAATAATAATAAAGTCTGGTCATTCAATTTTAACTAAAAAAAAAATATTTTTTTTGTATACATTCATCTTTATAACCTGGATCTCAGCCAATGTGATCAACATTTCACCTTCAAGTTAAAACTGTTCAATTTATTTTCAACCCATGTTTCAAATGGAAGTAATGAACTACATGACATCCTACCACCAGCAAGTCTCTCTCTCTTTTCTTGTTTTCCTTTTTAATGTTAATGAAATTGTAATTCTTAACGTTTTGGATTCCCTTTTCTCCGTTCATCCCTTTCACCCGATGCTTATGTTTGTGGAATGAGTTTCAATATGTTTGTTGTAAGTTAAGTTTCACATATAGTATTTAAAAATCAATACATTTAAGGGTCTCAATTATTTTATAGCTTGAAGTGTAAGAGAAGAAACCACAAGGCATTGGATTAACACCGTGAATAGCCATGCAGATCAAAATTTCTTTAAAGTGCATTCAAGATGCCGTCAAACAGCCCAGTGATAGTTTAAACCACGAACACTTGACACAAGTTGTAAAGAATGTCCTGTAAGAATCATAGCCACCACAATTTCTCAGCAATCAAGTTTTACATGAGATCAGTGCTCGAGGAATTGACAGTTTTTAAGAGGAACATTTATTTGAGGGCTTTTTAATTTTTAACTTATTTGTATATTACAAGGCATTTGATTTTTTTTGTCCAACATAAAACATCATTCCCGTCTGCATTAAATCCTGAAACAAACCTTACAGGCAGCCAACTACTAAATAAATGAGGCTGCTCATATTCCTTTAAAATTGCCCCTTTGTTTTAAATACTTCAGTTGTTTGTATATGCTTCATGAACAGATGTCTTGTGTTGAACATTAATTTATATGCAAGCACATTTTTGTAGGGTTTTTTTCCTGTACAAAAAGGAATGACAATGCAATACTTTTAGTTGCTGATTTTAAACACCTAAATTTGAACACTACTCTTTTTTAAAGCACTGTGCCAATGTTGACCTTGTTTATTTGTATTGCTTCTGGCTTTGATATTTATATTTAGTTGAAATACATGTCTTATGCTTGATGTGCAGCCAAAAGCATTTTTTTTTTTTTGCATTTATAAATTGTATATGGATACAACCATGTCTCATTTGAATTGGAAAAAAAAACATTCTTTTTTTGGTCAATTTTTTTTTTCACAAATGTTAAATAATTTATATGTAAGGCATAGTTTTCATTTCATTTTTATCTACGAAAACTTTTTTTTATTGCAAATTAATTTTATTGCAATTTCTAAAATGTTTGGTTGAAACTTTAGGCTTAGGGTCGGTTCACACTATCAAATTTTCCTTCAAGCATTTGATGCAATTCGTGTATGAAGCCTTGTCAAAACTTTCAAATTACTATTTGATCAAATTTCCCAAAAAAAGAAACCACGCACAAAATAGTGCGTTCATACAACAATTTGACGCGAAATTTGATCGTGTGAACTGACGCTAATTCATGAAAACTGATTACAATTACATTCTTAAAGCTTAAATTTCATCCGTCTAGTTTAACTAAAGAAATCATTTTAATAGGAAGCTTCATTAAACAGAAGCCTCAAATAATTTTAGTATCACAGGTAAACCTGTTTAGCAATTTTTTTATCCAACAACTTATAATTAAATTAGCTGTTTGACTTTTATACATTTTTCTTAATAACTTACATATTAGTTGATTGTACCCCCATTATAAGTTTGATGATTCAGGCAAAGGCCCACCCAAAGCAGGGCCCAAAAATTAAACTGGTCACCATTTTACATGTCAAAATTTTACAAGTGTGGAAAATCCAAAGATGGGTAGTTCAGAGTTGTCTATCTTTTTACATGGCTTTATTCTCCTCATCAATGTACAGTATTATTTACACCCCGGTATAAAACCTAAATTTACAGTGTCAATCATTTCATTGTAAATGTAATTGTGTTGAAGTAAGTGATTTTAAATGTTTGGGAAACATAAGATCAACTATCTCTTATATATTTTATGCTTCTGGTGTTTCCTAATCAGCGTATTTGGTATTGAGAGTATATTACAAATAATTCCATATATTTGAAAAAAATTATGGTTCAATAATGAGTTCAATGGCACGCAAAATATAATTCCCGATAACTACGCTAAATTTTATATTTTTTTATAATATCTGCTACAACACCCGAGATTGTGTGGGGTTCGGTCACAGCATTCGGATCACGCCAGCTCCCCCCCCCCCCCCCCCCCCCCGATGATAACATTTTAGTCGTTTTTATTGTTATGTAGCATTTATTGCTTGAACTCTGAAGTTAACTAAAAAAAAAATTGTCATTCTTAATAGATCTTGAAGGTGTTTTTTGTGGGTTTTTTTTTTAAAATCCATATCTGTAAAAGGTGCTGTTTGTCGTCGTCACTTTCTACGTCTCGTTCATCGTTGGTCGCTGAAAGTTAAATTGGAGTACACGTGTTTGAATTTTTTTGTAAATTGTAACATTTCCAAGTGTAATTAAAATTGCTAAATGGTTCAAGCAGTATCCCTTCATTTCTTCAAAATTTATATTAGTTTTATTTTCAATGAATTAATTATACATTTTTAAAAAATGTATTCACTCATTGGCATCTTTCAATGTATTTCTTCACCATTCTCTCAACCAAAGAAAAATCAAGTTTAACCTGTGCAAGGTTAATAACGTAATAAACAAAAAAAAAAATACAACACCAGGTTTATGATACAACGTATTTCTTTTAAGTTTTAAATGGGATTAAGGACATGTGTATAATTCGTTTTAATTTTTAAATTGGTGAAAGGAAATAATCATATAATTTACCATATAAAACTTTAACATTTTTTTGTTTTAATAATATCAGCACAAGGACTGATTCCAATCAGTAATAATAATTTTGTAAAAAAAATTTTTTAATGTAATTTAAATTTAAAACAACAGAAAATAATAATAATTGAGAGTCACTCCCATTTTCGTATAAGTATAAGCGAACACATTTTTTGGTTTCAAATCTGGGTTGAGAAAATCATGTGAAGTCTCAACGCCGCTGGTGTGAATGGGTGCCCTAGATTTGTCTGTCCCCGGATAAACAGCATCTGATATTCTTTCCATCCACTAGTCTGTCATGTTCATAAAATATCATCATTGAAGTTTACCATTATGAATTCAGTCAAATTGGAATATCATCATTGAAGTTTACCATTATGAATTCAGTCAAATTGGAATATCATCATTGAAGTTTACCATTATGAATTCAGTCAAATTGGAGTGTGCTGAATCTTCCATGCTTTTAACACATTATGTTATCAACATCACCCAACGGGCTGTAAGCGACTGAATGGATTTGAGCAAAGTGCACAGATTTCCATTGCACTTTGTATTATCTACACAAAACCCATTTGTCAATTGTTTTGATGAACGACTTTTAATTTTTTTAATTTTTTTTTTTTTTAAATTTTGTACATGCAACTTGTTTTTAAATTTTTTTTATTTTTTAAAAATATTTTCTTCTCTCCCTCATAAACTCTTCATGTTGTGCTTTGGGTTTATTGAATTGACCTTTTAATTGTTGATGTACACTGAATGAACAAATTGCCATAATAAAACAGTTTGCCTAGTTTTGTATCTGACAATTGTTGGGCTTTACTTTATTACATGTGTGAGTCTTGACTGTGAAAAAGACAACGCGTAAAAGAGAAATTTGTAAAT
The DNA here is from genome assembly GCA_964017045.1 of Omphiscola glabra. Classification (NCBI taxonomy): domain Eukaryota; kingdom Metazoa; phylum Mollusca; class Gastropoda; family Lymnaeidae; genus Omphiscola; species Omphiscola glabra. The sequence goes on along the minus strand of OZ024811.1, from coordinate 13,723,405 downwards.
TGGAGTTTCTTAACCAAAAAAAAAAAAGGGGTGGGGGTGGGGGTGGAGGAGTTGGGGCAGGATGATACTCCGGGAGGATTACAAAAGATATTCGGTTAATAAACTCGAAGAAGATTTTATAAAAAAAATCTTATTAAATTTAATTGTGTACATTTTATTTAAAATCTTGTGCTGTGCCTTGATCTAGACCAGCGGTTCTCAACATGTGGCTCGCGACCCCTTTGTGGGGTCCAACAACCCTTTACCAGGGTCGCCTAAGACCACTCGGAAAACAAATCTACTCTACAGTTATGAAGTAGCAACAAAAATAATTTTATGGATGGGGGTCGCCACAACACGAGGAACTGTATTAAAGAGACGCGGCTCTAGGCAGGTTGAGAACCACTGATCTAGAAACTGCTTTGTATCCTTAAAAATTCAGATTCTTTGACCATACAAAAAAATCCTTCTTTTGGAAACTTCTGCAACATCCAACTTATAGCATTATTGATTCAATAGAAATTCTCCCTAGTTTACACTGGGCAAATAGCACATACTTTTAACAGCTTACACCCAGGATATTTTTTTCCATCCTTTGAATTTTACTTGTTATAATTATAAGGCTTTAAACACGTTTCCTAATTATGCAGTGCAGAAAGTTGCGTAGCTAGGGTTAGTGCTGACTAGAGCGGGCCAAGATTTGTGCCGCCCCCTTTCACGAAAAAACTCAGCAGTTGGCCGAAAATTCCGCCCTCCATATATAGAGAAAAAACTGCCGCCCCGGGGCGGACCTACGCCTCTGCACTTCCTGCCTACGCCACTGTCTACAAAGTCTCCAAAAGAAAACCCACAATTGAGTAAAGGCTATGCACAATTGCACAAACGTTCTGACAAACCCTGCCATCGGTGCCAAATACCCTAGATACGCCCCTGGGAAAAAGGAATAAGCGAGTACGGATATTCATTGCAGCAAATAAAAAAAACCCCACCATTAAAACAGTGATGATTGAAGAAGACTCACAAAAAAAGCACACATTTTTGCAGGCTTTGACGGCGGCAAATCATAATGTATATAAAATTGTCATTCATACCTTTGTCTTAGGCCATAAATGAAATTCAAAATATAATTTTTTTCTATTGTCTGTGATTGTTCCTATCCTTTTTTTATTTTGACGTCATTAAATCATTTGTATTAACTTCGATTTTGTTTGTGTGTTTATAGCTGGGTGGCAAAAATCTCAGGACGGATAATTAACCCACTTCCCGTCAATCTATCGAGCTGAAACTTGGCACATAGACACTGTAGCCGATGACAACACATTCTGTCAAGAATTCAACCCCTACCCCAAAAAATATCAGGAATCCCCCGTTTTTCAAATGGTAAGGTCAAGGCAATATGATGTCACTTGGCTAAATGAGATTCTTTCAAAAAAAAAAAAAAAAAAAAAAATCATAAGGCATTTGGTGCGTAATATTTTCATTTGTTTTTCTGATATAGTTTGTGAAAATAAATCTGCGGTGTGAAAGCGGGTGAGACATTATAATAATAAAATAAAAATAATTTTTTAAATGCACATAAAGGATGTAAACATAAACTTTTGATTTTAGGGGGTTGTAAAAATTCACCATTAATTAGCGTACGTTTCACTTGAGCATGACACAGTTTCTGCTAACTAGGTAGAAAAGTTACATCATGCTTTCCAACACCTTACTAACTAGTGGGTGTTGCGCTGCTAAGCCATTGAAATTTGTATAAAAAGCATGGTTGATATTATTTGTAAGTATCATTTTTGACCGGGGTTGTCCCGTTTCAGCAATATTGTCCCGGCTGGTTGGATTGGGCCTTTTTTTTCTTCAGATTTACCGCAGTACTGGTGCAGTCCCTTCCAAGCCAGGTTTCTTTCAGCCTTCTCTCCGAGGTGTGGGGGGGGGGGGGGGGCAGTCCCTTCAAAGTGTGCCCTTGCGGGTCTCTCAGATATTTCAACCGATCATTCCGACTACGGTCTGACGCAAAGGGCGTTATCACGTTCCTCCCACAAAAGGCTTGGCCAGCTGACGGGAAGGGACACCGTACTTTGATCTCGTCCAATAGGCCGAGGAGCGATCGAGTTGTTTTGTTGTTTTTTGTTGTTGCCAAGTTTCAGCTTTCAACGTCAGTTTGTTAAAAATGAATTAGCCCTTGGTATCTTATTTACACATTGTTGATTATATCAGCGCATTGGTTGGTAGCTAATTGCCCATTGCTTCTATTAGGCTAATTAGGTAATGGGCGTGTATTGACGAATGAGTCCATGCGTAAATTGTATAACTTTTTGGAATATCAGTTCCATTTTTTTTTCAGCTTGCTACCAATAACAACCTCTTTTTTTCCCCAAAGAAGACAGAATTATAACGCAAGAACTACAATAAGAGATATTTTCATCGTCATAAATAATAAATTTATCATTACTAAGCTATTCAGGGATTTTGGTAAAAAAAAAAAAAGAGAGATACTTCTAAGAAAGTAGACTTAAATATGAAAGTCAAGAGCTATTGAAAGTATGAATTTCTTGCTCTTTCCTCAAACAATCCAAAGACATGCGACGGGGATTTTCAGACTGGCGTGATATCCAGCTCCGTACCTTGACAAAACGAATCCAGGAGGGGACTCTACATGCACCACTTATAACATATGTCAATTATCATTCCATATTAAAAAAAGTGCCCCCCCCCCAACCTTTTTCTGGAGCAGTCGTCCATTTCGTATCTCCTTTGGGAACGCCACTTATCCCGGTTTTAACCATATGTACAAGTTACAAATATTAAAATTATGGCAGGCACTAAGCACGTATAAAAGTGCAATAATCGCACCACACGCCGATGCCTGCAATAAAAATAAACTCCTTAACCCAGTAGTTTGTAGGTCAGAGCAGTAACACACTGCAGCCATTTTGAGTGGAGGCAACGTTATAGAAACCATTAGGACTTCGCCCAGACATCACCAGGTCAGTGTGTAGTGTGTGATAGTTGATAGCTCCTCGGCAAACAATTTTCCTTAGCAATGTGAAAATATAGTATTTAAGATTCTATACACATTCCCCCCAGACATCACAAATACCAGACGACCATCTGGTCCAAGCCGTTTACATCAAATCCAAACTGAAATGCTAGATTATGTTGTGCATGCATAATGATAATGGGTTAACATAACGTTAACGGAGCACCAAGAATTTTATTTTTTTATTTTTCCCTTTAATTAATAACTTTAATATAAAAGACATGTCAGTAATCCATATTTACAATAAACAAAGTTGACAGTGCTGTAGTAGAGTTAAAGTTGATCAAAATCTGCGATGTAGAAACTGTACGATAGCCTAAATTCCATAGAGAAAAGAGCCATTGTGTTTATCATTTGAGACGAATTTGCCATTAGTGCTTTGCTTATCATAAGTTAACTAAACTTTTGGAATACGTTTATTCAAGAACACGTCTTAATATATCATTACGTGTGACGGCTCTTTGAGTAACCAATTTAGGAAATTATAAGAGGAAGACATAAAAAAGATAGGAAGATAACATCAAAGAGTGGAGGGTATTACAACTAGGCGATGCTATGCGTAGTGCAGAAGACTGAGAGGAATGGAGAAGGATAGTTTTCATGTCATCTGTGAGGCCCCAACGGTCCTAGGACTAAGGGACATGATGATGATGATGTTATTATTAGGCCATATTTATGGAAAGTTAAAAGACGAAATTTATTTATTGAGTAAATGTTTCATTTCAGTTAAAATTCATGGAAGACAAACATGTGTTTGTAGTTAAAATAAAAGTTTTAGCAATGAAATTAAGAGGGAAAACAATTAATTTTAATGTCATACAATTTTGTTTTCGCTAAAAAAAACAGTTACTGTATTGGACGTATTTCTTTTTTAAAATTATTTATATTTAATTTAAAAGGCAGTGGCGTAGCTAGGGTTAGTAGCACCCGGAACAGACTGCGCACCCCTCTTCCTATACTGTACTTAGGTTATGTCCCAGGAGTCACCCTTTGTTCTGAAGAATAATCTGACAATAATTACTCTTACAGTGAGTTAATTCTTGTGTTATCTTACAGCACTGCCGCTTGCCTAGTGGTTAATTCTTGTGTTATCTTACAGCACTGCCGCTTGCCTAGTGGTTAATTCTTGTGTTATCTTACGGCACTGCCGCTTGCCTAGTGGTTAATTCTTGTGTTATCTTACAGCACTGCCGCTTGCCTAGTGGTTAATTCTTGTGTTATCTTACGGCACTGCCGCTTGCCTAGTGGTTAATTCTTGTGTTATCTTACAGCACTGCCGCTTGCCTAGTGGTTAATTCTTGTGTTATCTTACAGCACTGCCGCTTGCCTAGTGGTTAATTCTTGTGTTATCTTACAGCACTGCCGCTTGCCTAGTGGTTAATTCTTGTGTTATCTTACAGCACTGCCGCTTGCCTAGTGGTTAATTCTTGTGTTATCTTACAGCACTGCCGCTTGCCTAGTGGTTAATTCTTGTGTTATCTTACAGCACTGCCGCTTGCCTAGTGGTTAATTCTTGTGTTATCTTACGGCACTGCCGCTTGCCTAGTGGTTAATTCTTGTGTTATCTTACAGCACTGCCGCTTGCCTAGTGGTTAATTCTTGTGTTATCTTACAGCACTGCCGCTTGCCTAGTGTAGAAAAAAGTTAGATGCTCTCTCTAACCAAGTTTGGTTAACAAGCACATCAAAGATGGCGGACTTCAAGTACTATGCCAGTGACGATCTTAACAACCAACATTATGGTAAACTTTAAATCATGTCTCATTATCTATTTATCTCTCTCTTCATCTCTCTAACTCTTTCTCTCTCCCTCCATGTCTCTCTTTCTACCTCTCTCAATGTATCTCGTTCTTTCTCAATCTCCCTATTTCTATCTCCCTCTCTCTCTTTCTATATATATATATATATATATATATATATATATTATATATATATATATTTCTCTCAATCTATTTATTTCTCTCTCTCACTCCCTATTTCTTTTTCTCTCTTTCTCTCGATCTCTCTCTCTCTCTCTCGTTTCCTTTCCTTAAACCACCCCATCTCTCTCCTACTCGCATTCATTCTTTCGTTCTTTCTACCTTTCTTCCAGTCCATATTTTTGTTTATTACTTCTATCTTTCCATTTAATTATTTCACTACCAATGTCAATTCTTGCTTTTCAAATTAATATTTTCCATTTTTACTTTTCGATATAAATAATATCCCAACAGTTGACAGAATTAAGCACTATGAACAGACGCGAGTGATTTATTGATAAGATCTGTCTCGTCTTCACACCATGACAAACTGGATATGTTTGACGAATCGTGGATTTTTAAATGCACCGCCACTGACAGATCCATAATTCGTTCCACAAATAGCAAACTTCGAAAGGAAGTGATTCCCTATTTTAAAAATACCAATTATAATATTGAACCCTCTATTGTTTACATAACTGTACATGTGGATGCTAATGTTTACTTTTGGTACAAACTGTAATTTTAAATACAGGTGCTTTTCATTGCAAAAAAAAAAAAATAAATACAAAAATTCTTAGTGTCTTAAGGTACACCAATACAGTCAATAGCGTGGAAGGGTCGGAGGGAGCGATGCGCCCCCCCCCCCCCGGCGGTCTTTTTTTTTTTTTTTTTTACATGTAGGGGTGGACATTTCGACCAAGAGCAGGGTTGTTGTTTTCTTCATGGATGGGGACGGCTAAATTCTTGGCCTGCTCCGGTTGGCACTGATCCTAGCTGTGCCAATGACAACAGTAACAATACGACTTAACCTGGAGGATATTTTCAAATTTTTAAAATTTATTATTTTATTTTTTATTTTGAAATGCTTGAAAATAATTTCCGAATTCCAATCAACCTTTAAAACCTGAAAAGAAAAATGAGTTCAACCAGAAAGTGTTTAATGCTTGCCGTGACGTCAGCAAGCCTCGAGTTGGGCATCATACAAAATGATACAAATGCCCCATGCATGCTTTGTTAAACAATATATAACTAAAAACGTTCATTTTTTTTTTAAATTTAAGGATGCCACGAAATTGAAGTCAGCCTCGAGGGAGAATCCGGCCTGCAAGAAAAGCACAAACGCTGCACGAAAAACCCTGGCCACACCAAATTTATCCCAGTGGACGATTTCAAGATGGACAACCTTCCCCTCAAATACCAGGACGAGGACATCTTTCAGATGATCAGATCTCTTTCTGGCCTCACAGTTAAACTGTTGACGAATGCCGTCAGCCCAGCCAGGCCGGAGTACTACAACGACACCAGCATCCCATATCCGTTATCTAAATATAAAGGACTCATCAACGTCGCCTCCAGTGGCAGTGGAAGAGTGTCGTCGGTTTTCGATGAATCTGATATGCGTAAGGTCACGACGACAGACAAACAAGTATGGGTTGTCCGCGTGCGTACTGCAGCTCACGTGGTGTTTGACGAATTCGAAACGCTCAAAATGAAATGTATCGTTGGATATGATTCAGAACTGAGCCCCACGACCATCTTAACCGGCAAGCGTTTGCGGTCAGACGCCCGCGAAGATCTCTGTGAAGTTGAATTCCTAACGGAAGATGCTGCGCTGGCTGCTAGTCTCCAGGGCCATTTGAAAAGCTATTACGAAAGCTGTTTTAAGATCAAGGAGAAATATGAAGGGAAGGCAACTCTGGACAAAAAGCTTGCCGTGGTTGTCTCACATCCACACGGGGCGTCGAAACATATCAGCGTTGGCGAGTGGATAATGGTGGATGCGTCAAGGTCAAGCGGCGACGACGACAATGCCTTTATTTACGAGACGAGCACGTGTTCGGGGAGTAGCGGGGGGCCTGTTTATATCATGGGCAGGATGGGGTGGGTGGCCCCATATCCCCACAGCGGCACAAACAAAGAAGGCAATTTCAGTTCTGTTGTTACGTTCTAAAGTATGAATATTGAAATCTAAACCTCGAAAAAAAAAACCAACTGATGGTTCCTTTCTGTGGAATGGTGATTTCTGTAAAGAAGAAATGAGTGAAACAAAGTAACGTTAAACCTGAAAAAAAGGAACGCAACAAAACAACGAACGTGTCTGCAGAAAGCCTTCGTCAGCGATCAAACAACAGAAAACTGAGAAGTAGTGTCCGAGGGGCAGCAAAAGAATTTATGCAAAGACACGTATACGTTTGTCAATCAACACTTTGTTTATTTTAAACATCGAACGTTGTAAAGTGTATGCTTAAATTTGTGTGTTTTGGACTTGAAGTGAAAGTAACAATTTAAAATGCTGTGAAATTATATCGTGTCTCTACATATCTTTAATCATCAGACACAGAGACAGCAAACCCTCCCTTTGATTGTACTTGATTAACATAATCCCAGAGTTGGAAAGAGAAAGCACTGTAGTCAGGGATCTCTTTAATCATTGTATGTAGGTTTTCTTTGTTGTTTAAATATTTTTTTGTTGTGGCTAAGTTTGTTAGTGTAGTTAATTTGGCAAATTCAAAGAACCTGTGCTAGATGGTAGTGCACATTAATAAACATTACAATGCATGACTGTTAAGGATTAGTTTGTGTTAGTATGTCGTAGTTAATGGGTGCAACATTTTAAAGATCATACTCAAAAGTAAGGATGCTAAACATTAAACATTCACTGATTTTGAATACAATTACGGGTTGATCATATGCCAAAACGATCATCGATTTATTTTTTTTTTCCATTTCGTAAAGATTTTTGTGTGTGTGTGTGTATACAAAATTCAGACTTTTAAAACTAGTTATTATAAAGACTCAACAACGAATACACATGCAATATAATGGATAGTCAACAATAACCACACAGACAGTATAATGGATATAACAACTAATACATATTTACAGTAAAATGAATAAAAACAAACTAATACACATACATTATAAAGCAGCGGTTCTCAACCTGTGGGTCGCGACCCCTTTGGGGGTCGAACGACCCTTTCCAAGGGGTCGCCTAAGACCATCGGAAAACACATGTACTATTTACTACTATACAGTTATGAAGTAACAACGAAATTAATTTTGCGATTGGAGGTCGCCACCACATGACCAACTGTGTTAAGGGGTCGCGTCATTAGGAGGGTTGAGAACCGCTGTTATAAAGGATAAAACAGGTACTCGGTTCGAATCTCTAGCCTAACGGTGCGTTTCCAAAAAAATAGATGATTTCCACATGCAATGAAATATGTGGTTGCATTGTTTGTGTGTGTGTTTTTTTTTTCTTTGTTTTTTTTTCGCCAGCAGGTATTCAGCTGTTGTATATCATATATCAATTTTGCGTGAGTAAGGATCGAACTGTCGCAGTTTTGTCATTGATAACAATTTATAGGCCAAGTGTTAGTTCCAAAACTGTATCATAGGTCAGAAGTGCTTGGTTGTTACATAGATTTCAACTGCTGTTTTCGATCTTCCTTATAATATATTATGTCAATGTGAACTTTTTATGTAGGGCATTTGGGAATGCATTGTAAGAAGCGATAACCAGTTCAAAACCAAATCACTAAACGCGATAAACTGTTTTCCATTACAAAAAGAAAATAATTCAAAATAATAAATTTTAAATATATATTATATATATATATATATAAAACATGTATAAACATCTTTAGTGATTTATAAAAGCATCAAAAAGTCACCTCCAAATGGATTTTCTCTCGAAACAGTTGAAATTGCATTGAAAAAAAAGATAGCCGGTTTAAAACGGGATTCCTAAAACCAAAAACCAATTTTCTACACACACACAAACTATAGTCTCTTTCTCTCTGCCTCCCACGCACGCACACACACACACACATAGAACGTAACTTCCCGAGTCCCTAGTTGTGTTACAGTTGTCTTAAAAGCCGTGTTAGTAAGTGTGTCGACTCAGCCAACGCTAGACTGCACTCACGCTCTACTTGCATTACTTGTTGTGTAAAGAGGAGGCCATTGTTTTCAAATTGAAAACCAGGATAGTTGAGAACTGTTCGGTGCCATAGCTTTTCGGAAAATTAGCACTTATTTTTTGTTTAAAATCTGGGTTTAATGTAAAAACCCTGAAAAGTAAAACACCGTTGACAGGGGCGTAGGTGATAATTTTTTTTACAGGAGGGCATCCAGCCGTAGCCATCTTTTCAGGACTAGATACTGCTGTGCTTTTACTGCTTTATCAATTAAAAAAAATTGTGACCCACGCAGGTGAGTCCAGCCCCCACCCCCCCCCCGGCTAGCTACACCCCTGACCATTGGTGACAGTGTGCTGAAATTCGTCGAACGCCAGCTAGACAGCATCTGACTTAAGTCCATCAAACAGTCAGTCATAATCATACAGTATCATCATTGGAGTTTACCAAATTGAAGCCAGTCACAGCGGATGGATCTGAAGATTTAACACTCAACACTGCATCAACACCATGCATCAGTTCCAGACAAGCAAACGTGACTTAAAACAGACTGCAGCCTACATAACGCAGCGTTTTCCAAATGCCGGGTCGGGACCCGGCACCGGGCCACAAAAGCAAAATTACCGGGTCACCGAAATAAAATATAAAAACAAAACGTGTGAAATTGTTAGGTTAGATTATTGTGACGTGCTGATTAATAAATGTCTGGTCATTTTGATTTACCTACAGTTTTGTGTAAGTAAATTAATGCTTTATTTTAATATAGGTAAACTGTGTTGACATTCATATCTGTCATATTTCACCAATGCCAGTATAGGCGATACAGATGTCTATAGGGTGACGAAGGAGAAGTCTAAAAATAACAGGGTCTCAGAAAAAGAAACGTTGGGGAAACGCCGTCTTAACGCAATTCATTTTTTCATACCACTAGACCAGTTTATTTACTTGTTACGTTAAAACTTACATTGTACATGCAATGTTTCATTTAGGACACAGTTTGAACAAATTGCCACAATAACAACTCATGCCTTGTTTTGTATCAGGAAGCGTTCCGTTCTGGTTTATTTCATTATAATTGTGCGCGTGTACACGTTTTGTGTGTGTGTGGCTAGGTGAATTTTAAGTTTCAGGGTATCCCCAGGGGCTCGAAAAGCAAGAGGAGGGGGGGGGGGGAAGAATTCAAAATGAAATCTATGTCCTTAATCTATAAATTGAATTTGTTCACCCATCTGTGTCTCAACTAACGTCACAATGTTTCTCATTCGGATGCTACAGTAGACCAAAAAACACCGCCTTAATATAAGTGCCACCGGAATGTGGAACCCTCCTCCTCCCCTTCTTCGTACGCCCATGATTGAAAGATACGAAACACGACACCACCCCCCCCCTGCCCCCCGCCCCCGTGGTTTTAAGACGGTGGAATATTTCCTTACGTAGAGTGGTCAACATCGGCATTGCTTCATAACCGAATAATGGTGAAGACCTTGAGATTTTGTTTTTCCACATCATTTTGTGAAGTGATTTCTTTGTGCTGTGTTGTGTTCGATAGGACCTCCTTGTAATGATGAAGTCAACTCTACTTTAAGTAAGTATAATAGCGTGGGAGGAGAGTGGGATGAGAGGTCAGTTCAAGCCAGGGTGGACCCTTTGTTTCCCTATATGTAAATTTTTAAAAAAAAAAAAAAAATTGTTCGGGGGCGGGAGGGGGGGGGGGGGGGTTTTTTGCATAAATCCTCAATATGCAATAGGGAAAGTAGCAATTAAAAAAAAAAAAAAAATTTTAAACTATTGTTAAGATGAAGTGGCTAAAATCCTAACAATTATCTTAGTCTCTGTACTTATCGGTTTGAGGGGGTGGGGGTGGGTTGGGGAGAAATGAGTGACAATGTCGAATTTTTTGTGTGTTAAATGAGACAAATATTATTTTTGTTTGAATACAATATTTATAATAATGCATAGTTATCATTTCCTTATTATTATTGTTTTATGTTCAAATCTCTTCGAAAAAAAATATTGGAAGAATTTTAGAAAATATCTGAAGAAAACGTATTCGCAATGCATAATAATTGTTTCATATGAATAAAAAAAAATAGCAGTTCTAAGTTCGCGTCTAAAAATCTTATCCCCGTAGGCGACTGGTGAAGTACCGGTATGATAGAATGTGCGCCTACTTATCTTGTTGTACTCGGCGACATTGAGATTAGGACGGCGTAAAATGATACCCTAACAAGCTAGTACAACCGTTCAAGCGAAGTTCTAAATTGATCGTGGGCCCCTAATATATTGAAGAAGAAGAAGTACTTTTAGCACTCAGGTCTTCAATCTCTTTACACGTACCTAAATGGTAATAGTTATCTCAAGTCCTTTCCGTATGTATTCTAAACATCATTATGTATGTCCATTCTCACTATTAAACGCTTTTATGAGGGAGTGTGCAAGACGTACGATTTGAAACTAAAAAAATACATGAGAAGGTTTCAGTGTGTGGAGAATGTGAAATAAATTACGATTCTCATGGGCTCCTATAAATAGGAATATAAAAGAAACTATGCAGGATTGAAGAATTTCCATAAAAAAATAAGTGTAGAGTGACACCACAGGTCTTGATATCACCGAACTATATCGCCCAGTATAAAGGATACGAAATGTCTTTTTAAAGTGACGTAAAGTGTAATAAAACTGCACGACAATTTACCTTTTATGATATATTACCTCTATCTAGGATTACATCTCAACTCTCAACGTCGTGGTTTAACTGAAAAATAATTCATGAAGGACGCTATTCATTTCAAGCACGCGCTTCTCAGCACTGTTACATGGGCCACTTGGGACATTAAAGACGTGAAGGGTAGCGCTGTGAGATAAGCCAGGCTTTCTCTAAGAACGACTGGGGTTGTTTGAATGGTTCTCCTATTTCAAAGATATTTCACCATATTCGGGGGCAGCCGGTCCAATATAACAATGGGTTCTTGTTATGAGTTGGTGTATTAGTTTAGGCAATGTTGAAAGAAATATATAAAAAAGTTAGGCAAGGAATAAATTGGAATAATCGTTCCAATATTTTAAAATTTACCGGCTTCTAGATGTGACCATTTTGTAGTGACACTTTCGAAATTGGAAAAAAGAGCAATATGGCGGCCAGTGGCGTAACTAGGTTAAGCGGCACCCTGGGGCGCACCAATATTTTCCCCAACCCAAGAATAAAACTCTGCATATGGCTGAAAATGACGCCCTTAATATATATAGAAAAAAAATTGTCCCTCAGGTTGGGACGCCCCACCCCCATCCACTGCTGGCACCCCTTCCTAGGACAGTGAGGGTGGCATATCAAGCCATCACTTAATATTTAAGTAATTTTAAGAAGGTCATTTACTGATGTTTAATACTGAATTTTCAACTGATGAATTTCAAGTTTAAAAAAAACAAAACAACAAGCTATTTTCTAGGTTAAGTTAGTGTTATGAAAATTAAAAAGCAATGGTGAAAAAAGGAAAGCATCATCATATCAATTCATGCATGAGATTACCACTAATCCCGATCTCCATCGATACATCAAAATGATACCGAGTTGCCATCGCCAACCCTTTTAATAATTCCATTACCGTCTACGCCTGTAACTGCACACCTCTCCATACATAAAAAAAATAATAATAATAAATACAAAAAAATGTAATAAAATAATAAACTTTCGCCATACTGAACTAATTGCATAGATCCAACCACATTTTCAAATGTACTATTTTAAGCAACAGCGATACCCTCAACACTGTAGATAATGGATGTAGTTAACCCCCCTTAACGTCGCATGGGAGATGGCGTTGGTGGGCCGTCGAGCGAAAGCTTTTAATGCCCCTCCCGGCACACTCCCACACGGGCCGGGCGCCGGGTCTCCCCGCCGACAGACCGTGCGGCGGCGCGCCTGGAACCTCCCCCCTGGCCTGGGGGACGTCCGGTCGACCGAAAACGCTGCGTTTAAAGCGTTCGCGGTTCACTCTCTGGGGGTCGGGAAGGCTTTGCTTCCACTCCGGAGGGATGGTGTTGCGTTACCACTCCCCACCGCCCAGGGAGTCTTTCGGTCAGGACGTTAAGGTGGGACGAAACGGTTGCCTAGGAGCGGCTTTCTCACGGCCGCGTAGCTCAAATCATAGGTATAGGCTTATTGGCCACCCCTAACTCATATCTATCAACGGCAACTTGTAATCATTTTAGACACTGCTACTCCCGTTGCGTTAGGAGTCATGCGGTCGGCCGGGGTTTTTGGCTTCGGGTGGACAGAGTCCAATCTACTAGTCCGCCACGCCACGAAGAGGCATAGCCCATGTGGACGCCCCCAAGTTTCCTCAGGGACGCTGACGCGGACGCACGGCACGGTTTACCCCCCTTACATTCTTCCACTGAATATATTCATTCAAACCTAATCTTCGTTGGAGTTATGATAAAACGCTTTGAGTGACTATTCATTTGGAGCATTAGATCGTGTCTGGCTGGTTGTATATGCAAATGACGATCCAAGACCCCTCTGCCAATTACTTGACCACTCGATATTTTTAGAGCAACTAAAATTAGACATTTTAATTATCTAAAGGACTAAGACTGTCAATTTTCCAGACCCACTCGAGACCCCTTGAAGCTCCAGCTCGCCTCGTATATCGATTTCAGAAAGCATTCCTTCAACATTTTTTTTTTCATTATAACCTGTAGGACAAGAAATTTAAGTCCCCCGAGCAAAAAAAATATAGGACAATAAAACAAAGTATATTTTATAAAAAGAAATACTTAATTGTAATTTTTAAAACAATTTTAAAAAGAATATTAGCTGGTATCATTTAGCGATTACAATTAGTGGAATCTATGAAATATCGCTACTCTCGATATATTTGATGATTCGCATAATTAAGGCTAATCTTAGAAGCTTACACTATTCCATTATAAATATCGTAATGTTTCGAAAATGTACTAATTATGAGCCGATTATGACTTCCCGTTCGCATTAATCTGTATTTATTGTTTACTTATATTTTGCAAACTCACAAGTTTAAAGACTTTAATAACACTGTATTTAATTACATTTACATACCTATAAAGGGTTACAATTTTAATTATATTTATTCAAGTACAAACATGTGCAATCTGTTTTCAAATTAAAGTTCATCGCAAAAGCTTGACTAAAAAATTAGGCATCATGCTTTTTTCTAAATTAGAATTTAAAGGATGCACGTTTAATAAATTATTATTAAATCAAAAGTGTTTTTGTTTTCTTTAAATGTGATACATTTGTTACAAAGTTTCCTGACTAACAGATTTTTTATATATTTTTCTAAAAATTCTTAGCCTATATTTATTATTATAAAATTCCCAACTGCTTTTCTCTTGTTAATGTCAGAATAACAAAGTGCCCCATCCATTGGCACTGCACTCATTTTTTTCAATATTATTAATTTTATTTTAGATGAGAATCCATTAGAAATCTAAGAATATTGTTGTGAACTAGCATTTTGATTATCATGTCATCTCCATTTTTGGTACATGTCAAACAAAATTCTTATTGATAAATCCGTCAATTTAAAAAAAGATTCTGTGTATTTAGATAAAAATATTTTTTTTTAAGTATAGCGAAGAGGCAATTTAAGAAAGATATATATTAGTTTGAAATTACAAATAAAAATTTATCTACTGAATATTGGGTAATGTATACTTTATTTGCATACGAATTTACCTTAAATAAAATCACACATTAGTAAATATAATTCCTTGCTGTAAACAACTCACGTCTTCTTAAAATAGTTATGCCGCTCATAGGCAAATTATAAAAATGACCAGTTTTCAAAACCCATAAAAATGTACAGAACTTTCTAATAAACTTGTGTTGTTTTTTTTTTCTTTTTGACTCTGGTAAAATTAGGACATATTAGGAAAGTTAGTCTAAGCATTATAATAATAGTAAGTTTCTCTTTTTCCATTTGAGTTCGTCATATAAAATAATGTTTGCAATGCTTTTTAGTGATGGGACTCTTTTTAATTAAATGTTTAAAAAAAAATTCATTTATTAATTAAGTAGCTATCCCTCAAAACAAAGTACATAAAGAATAAAAGCCACATAACTATTTTTAGTTACAAAAGTATTTAAATTGTTAGTGTTGTTTGGTTTTTTTTTTAAATACCCCACGCATGTCAAGCAAAATACCATTTTGCTAACCATGCATGGAAAGATAATTATTAAGAACATATCCTCATCACATCTTTAAGCACCCTAAAATATCCGAGGCACCCTTTAGCCGTAAGGATTGCTTGACGCACACGATGGCTCTAAGGTTAAGTGACACCTACATTTTAACTGGGATCTCTTCGGCTGCTCTTCAATTAAGTGTACACATTTTTGCAAAACTAAATTCAGATATATGAAAAAATGCATTCTTGTATTTTGAATTTATGAAAAATTTTCTGGGGACTATAATGATTTAAAGGGCGAGAAAAATCTAAGACGAAAGCGTACCCTCAAGGGTGACATAACTCGAGTGAATGTAGTTTACGCCCCGCTTGTGCGAAATTTAAGATGTCTTTTGTTCATTAAAATGGCTAATTTTGTCAGTTCCCAGACCGAAAGTTTGAAATGCCACCTCGAAATTATCTGAAAGAAAATAACAAATTAAAGTTTGCGCCAAAATAATGCACCACTGCATTTTGAGTTTGTACGACTGTCTTTAGCACGATTAATTGATAATGGTACAGTCTTGGAATGATTATAAGCGTATGCCTAATGATTACTCTGGGGCACGCCACAAACACAGTGAATTCAGTTTATATAAGGCACTGGACTAAATAATGCCTCTCACAAAACTTTAAAAATGTTCTTCCCTGTTCAAAAGGTATAATAGAAACATATAATTCAGGTATACTCAAAAATACACCCCTTGATTTTGAAATAATCAAAAATTTTCTGGGGAGCAGGCTCCCCAAACCCCTCCACCGATCAAGATTCATCGACCCCATCGATTTCCGCCCTACTTCTCGATGAAAATTATCGCCGATTTTGGAATCGTTAGGTACGCAGATAAGTGGCGTAGCTACTATTTGTGCTGCCATGAGAGGCCAAATATTTGTGTCGTACTATCTTTCACGATTCAAACTCTGCGGTTGTCCAAAAATGCCACTCGAGCATATAAAGAAAAAGAGACATCTGGGTGGACCACTCAATTTCGTCCTATTTCGAAGCCACTAGCAGGGGTGTATCTACAGTGTTTCGGGTCAGGGGACAAGATTCATTTTTACGCTCCGCTCCAACTCTGAAACCCATTGTTGTAAAACAATTAATTCCATCAAAGCTCACCCCCCCCGCAAGTCTGGCTCCCCGGGACGTATGTCCCATCTGCCACCTCTTAGCTACGCATTTGGCAACTGGCATACCCCCCCAAACCGAAAATCTGAAAGAAACACTGCAAGCAACACATTATGATATGCTTGAGCCATTCGCAGTCTTTCTTTCAGCTACCTAGTCTGTTTATATTGAGAACATACCAGGTGGATCAAAGTCGGCGCCATGAGAAAAAATAGAAAGCTCTTCCTTTCAACCGGCTAGAATAACAATTGGGTATGTAGACAGTGGCGTAGTTAAGGGTGCGTGGTGTGCGGACCGCACCAGATGTCGTCACCATCTCAGGGGTTGACACCAAATTGAAAAATTGCATAGTTACAGAGCACACACTTCTCGGTCTCACCGCATTGCATTAACAGTACAACCGATCAAACGTAAATTTTCTTCACAACTAACCAAGCCAAATGCGTTTTTTTTAAAAGAAATACCCGGCTTAGAAGTCATCTAAAGGCAGATGGTGTTGAATTTCACAAAGTCACGGACTGGTCAGTATTTGATGTTTTGTAATTCGTAGAGAAATGGGACTTCCTAGAATCTCTTCCAATACTCTCGCAAAGCCTTAAAATGTTTATTAAGATCTGCATATCTGTGGCTTCGTGTGAGCGGATCTTTTCAAAACAAAGTCTTATCATGAACTATTTACGTTCCACCATAGTACAGTCAAAGCTTACTGATCTGGATCTACCATGATTTGAAAGTGATACGGTGAATGATATTGATTTTGTTCAAGTGATTAATATGTTTTTAGCTTTGAAGAACAGGAAAGGAAAATTGTAAGTAAAGTAAATTACACGTACAAAATTAATAAAACTTAACGTTATTACAGTTTTTAAAGACATTTAACTCCTGACCTTCAATTAATATTTTTTTTGTCATTATTATACATGGCCTAATTTTAACAAGAAGAAAATCCATAGTAAAATTCGGGGGGGGGGGGGGGGGTGACATCATAAGTTTACCGCACAGGGTGGCAACAACCCTAGCTACGCCACTGTATGTAGATACCGAGAACATCACGAATTCATCAAATTTGAATGCTTCACAGATATATAACTATATAGGCCTACCATAATTTCAAATGATGAAACCGAAACATCGTCCATCCATAAAGTGGACGAGTAAGGCGACCAGATTTGTCCAAGTTATCACAAACAGTCAAACACTGTAATTGATGGGGGGGGGGGGCGTTATGAAGCAATTATTTCGCGAATACGCTCCATGTATTTTTTCAAGGCACGCCACTGGGCAACACGCAATGTCTGAAATGTCGCATTGTGTGTGTGTGGGTTGGGCATTTTGTTTGGGCATGGAAATAATTCCACTTATTCTTCCATTTTCTCACTTTATTCTACTGTCCAATAACGGCCTTTCTTCTACTTCTCCACAATCTGTGAGAAGCTTTGTAATGATAAATATAGTATAGTCATGAGCAGCTTGCTGTGGAATGCCGGCGTGTCACAACTACAGTTATGAGCGGATGACAAATGCCAGTATGTATACTACTTCTATCGGCTCACAGAAAGAGAATTTAAAAAGTAAAAGTATAATTAAAGAAGGGGTGGGGGTCATAGTTTGGAGGTGGGACAAAGAAGTGTGTGTGGGGGGGGGGCGCATTTTGCTGTGCAGGTGGCCAGTGTTTCTTTCAGAAATTTTCCCCCGAGGGGGCACTTTTGACGTTCGGGGGGGCAGTGCCAGTTTTTCAGTGGCCAGAGGCGTAGCTAAGGGGTGGCAGATGGGACATATGTCCCCGGGCGCTAGACTAGCGGGGGCATCTAATGGGTTATAGTGTTAATGGAGGAAAATAATAGGTTTCAGAGTGTAGCCGGGGGGGGGGGTGTTTAAATGAATCTTGTTCCCTGTATCAAAGACGTCAGTGACGTAGAAGTGGGGGGGGGGGGCGAACATTTGGTCTTCCCATGTGTCATTTTTTCTTTAGATAGAGCGGCGGGATTTTTGGACATCTGCAGAGTTTCTATCGAGAAAGGTAGCGTGGCAAAAAAGTTAACCCACCTAGGGTGGCGCTAACACTAGGCACGCCGCTGGGCAGTGTATATATCAGCACCAAATTTGGCTGTCATGGCAAGTAATTTTTATCGGGAAGTAGGGTAGCAGAAAATGTGTGATTGTTTAACAATCAAAAGGTGCATTTTGGAGTATACATGATTCGAATGTTTTGATAAGACTTTCATTTGATCGGGGGAAATAATTTTTCAAGCGTCGGGGGAGACATTATGGCGACCAGTGCCAGACACAAACTAAATTCATTCTGGTTGTGGTGTGCCGAAGAAAATCATTTGACACAAGATTAGATTCAACCCGGTAGTCACATTGATTGACGTCAAGGAAAAAAAAAAGGGGGGGGGGGTAGCAGAAATTGAGGAATCCGAAGAGTTTGGGCAAAAGTGAGGGCAGGGGTCACTTTAATTTAAAAATAATAAATTCAAAATGCAGTGATGCATTGTGGTGCAAATTTTTCTTTTTCTGTCTATTAAGGGCCCACGATCAATTTATTGATCTTTATGGCTCCTAACCACTGCAAAGCAAGGGCGTAGTACTACCAGACAAGATAAAAATGGCAAATGTTTGACCGAGGAAAATGATATCCTGAAAAGATGGACTGAATACTGCTCAGAGCTGTATAATGAAAATATAAAGATAGACCCAGAGATCCTTAATGTCCCCCCAGCAACGGACAATGAAAGCTTCCACATTCTCCGCGCAGAAGTAGAAGCAGCAGTCCAAGCACTCCAAATAGGAAAGGCCGCAGGAGTAGATAATATCCCTGCCGAGTTGGTGAAACAGGGAGGAGAAACAAATGATAAATGCCTTAACCAATATTTGTAACAAAATATGGCTAACAGGGGAATGGCCCAAATCATGGACCCAATCTCTCATCATCACCCTCCCCAAGAAAGGTAACCTACAGCTATGCCAAAACTATCGCACCATTAGCCTAATAAGCCATTCAAGCAAGATCATGCTCAATGTCATACTGAACCGACTAAGACCATATGCCGACAGAATCATTGCTGAAGAACAGGCGGGCTTTAGGCAAGGCCGTGGCACTACTGAGCAGATCCTAAACCTCCGGATACTATGTGAGAAATATGCTCAACACCAACAAAACCTATACCACGTCTTTGTAGATTTCAAGAAAGCATTCGACAGGGTTTGGCATGCTGCTTTATGGGCCACCATGAGGCACTACAACATCAACACAAACTTAACCAGAATGATAAGAAGCCTCTTTGATAAGGCCACCAGTGCAGTCTTCTTCAACAATAACATCGGAGAATAGTTCAAGACCACGGTTGGAGTACGACAAAGCTGCTTGCTCTCCCCCACCTTGTTCAACATCTTCTTAGAGAGAATTATGTCAGATGCACAGAAAAGCATGTAGGGACAGTCAGCATTGGTGGCAGAACAATCACCAATCTACGTTTTGCGGATGACATAGACGGACTGGCTGGAAGCGAGGAAGAGCTAGCCAATCTAGTAAAGAGTCTCGACAAGACTTCATCCATAAGGAACTTTATAAAGCCAGCCACTGCAATACCTGGCCTACACAGACGATATAGCGCTACTTGGTAGAAACAGCATTGATGATATAATTAAAACTTTTAGGGAACTTGAAGATCTCACGGTCAAAGCGGGTCTTGATGTAAATAAAGCGAAGGCAATATTTATGATAATGTCAGGAAATACGCACTGATGACAACAATATGAACAACTACACCTTTTAGAGGGTAGCTTTTTTCAAATATCTAGTGGTTACTATAAATAAACAAGGGGAAATACAATCGGAGGTGCAAGAAAGAATAACAGCATGCAACCGTTCTTATTTCAATTTACAAAAGCTACTTCAAAGCAAAAATCTCGCTAAGGGAACAAAGAAGGCAGTATGCACCACTATCACAAGACCAGTAGTGAGACTTGGTTCCTACCAGAAAAGCAGAGAACCTGCTAAATATATGACCCGATGATAGACAATTTTGTTTTGGGAATCCGTGCAAACTAAGAGCAATATCAATTGTACAAATACCCATCCATAGTCACAACAATATAAAAAAAGGCAGACTGCCCTAGGCAGGACACATTGAAAGTATGCCGGATTCTGGAGCAACAAAAACTATCTACAGGCAGAAACCTGTGATTTTTTTTTTTCGTATAAATTATTAAAGTTTCAATTCTCAATATTCAGTTGATTGAAATGTTAATTAAGAAATTTAGACTACTATAATTTGCTTCAGATCATTACAACTTGCCTCTTCGATATTATACTTGAAAACAATTTTTTTACCAATTCCATATAATTTTTTTTTAACTACTACCAAAAATGGCATTTACAAGATAATCGAAATACTCGATTTTTTTTATTCGTTGTTTAAATATATATTATATTCTTTCTACTGGATTATCATCTTAAAATATTTTTTTTAAATAGTTCAAACAGCTGGGGAAGATTGTTTATTATTATATTAACAGAGAAAAGTCATTGGGGATTTAATAAATAAAGACTATTTTTTTTAAAAATCATTTTACTCTGTTCCCGAAACTGTGTTAAAAAATTAGAAACACTCGATTTAATAATTATGATGAAATGTCCACTATTTGTATGTAACCGGTAAATTCCTAATTTTTTGTTTTAAAATTATTATTATTATTATTTTTAAATTTTCATTTTATCTATGTCAGCATACATCTATGGAATCTAGTACATTAAAATATGTGCTAAAAATGATTTTTTAAAGCATGATGCTATTATACAATATAATTTGAAAACAGATTGCACATGTTTATTTCTTAGCAAGAACTATATTTAATTTACAGACATTTATATCGATGAAAGGTAGTTTAATACAGGGTTATTAAAAAGTCTTTCAACTTTTGCAGCTGCAAAATGTAATTAAATAAAAGATACCGATATCTGCGAATCAGAAAAAGTAAGATTTAGCTTATGATCAGGAGCGGCCAATTTTCAAAACAATACCATATTTATAATCGATATCTGCGAGCCTGTAACAAGATTAACCTGAACGCTATGGATCATCAATATATATCGAACAAAGCTATATTTTATTTGTTCCAATAATTGTAATCGATTAATGGCACACATTTCAATAACTTTTAAAAATTTTATAAAAATTAAATTTAGAGTATTTTTTTTTAAAATTATTTTTTATTACACATTTTCCCCGGGGGGGCACTTGTCTTGCTCCGGGGGGGCATTGCACCCCCGGAGGTATGCCTGAAAGAAACACTGCAGGTGGCACTTTTGGCCCAGGCCTCATACTCAAAGATACCTAACATTTACATGTTAAAAACACGAGCTAGTAAACTTGACTGTCTCAACTTTCTTTAAAAATACATTTTTTCGTCGTTATTTTGAGGGGTTCCACCTTATCAGACAGAATAGATTAATTTTCTACTAAACTGATAGGGAAACCGGTATATATTCCAAACCGACCGGGATTCCGGAAAACAATAAGTAAACTGTGAAGTTTCCAGTCAAGCCGTACAAGGTAGAAGGAGATACAGTAGAAGTCCGATAATCCGGCACGTTCGGGACCGGCTCGGTGCCGGACTACCGAAAGTTCCGGTCTATCGAGCGGTGCCCCTTCTTTTTAGTGTAGGCTTTGCCGTAAAACAAATGTACTTTGTTTTTATAACTACATACATACATAAATCGTAATTATAAGAACAATTAGGTTAATAATTAAACTACAAATACAGTATGCAAATACAACAAAGTGTATTTTACATTTCATATAATATATGTACACGTACTGTAAAACATATTTCACTTAGATTTAAAAAAGTCACGAATGTCTTTTTGTTTTCTTGACTTTTGGCGTTTAGTATAAAATTTATTTCTGATGAAAACAGTTTCAAAAGTTACGTTCGTTCGTGATTGATTAACTTGCTGAACTGCACCTGTATTTGTTGTGACAGCTGAGACTAGCCGGCCGCTCATTGTTTCCAAACAATACCGAGCGCTTCCGGATGATCCCGAACTACCCCGAAAACTTCCGAATAGCTCTCGAGCGTTTTTATTTGCTTTAAAGACACACTTTTGGAGAAAACCAAAATTTTTACAATTTTCCGGAGCGATGCCGGACTATCGGGCATTCCGGACTGTTGGATGCCGGACTTCTACTGTATTGCCTTATTTCTTGAATCGATCTAAAAGATATAAAACAATATTCCAAATTCACGTGATCGGCTTTTGATTTAAAATGTAACATGTTTTCTAGACTCGGCCCTTCCTAGAGATTTATTTTGTGTGGTGTTTGTTAAGACCTCCCTAAATCGATTAAATCAACTCTACTTAGTGTTAGTACCGGCCTCATTCCCCCCTCCTTTTTTCAATCTTGTTAATAACATTTTGTTGTTTAAAATCATTATATTTTACGTAATCTAAATTTAGGTAAAATTGACAGGGATAGTGATTGTTAACGTACAGAAGTGATGATTATGATAAAAAATTACTATGTGAATTAATTTGTGTGCGAAAATGGGCCTAAATGCCGGCCTATTGTAGGCTCTTGACTAAAAGTTCGGGATTTTGCGGTTGGTATAGAAGATTTACACCTAGCGATCAAGAACGTAATTAGGTTTAGTGAGTTAGATATCAACGAAATAATTAACATTTGACCCCCATGTTTGTAACACCTTGACACCTTTGTCACTCGCCATCAAAATCCCTCTTCTACCACCCCACACCCGAACCCCCTCTCCTAAATACATATTAATATATAATGGTAATTCATAAACAGAATTAATAACAGAGTTGATGATATAAATTTGACTGAAAATGTCCTACCAAATTGTTGCTCTAGGTGTGGACCTTACTCCCCTCCCCCCCCCCCTTTCCTCGTCCCCACCTAACCATTGCTTTTTAAGTAAGCTTTATTGCTATGACCAAGAAATACACATGTAGAAGTTTTCAGCTCATGCCTTTATCAAGCTTATCAATCAACGTTCAAGCCTTAACTAGTTAAAGTAGAAGATATATATTTGACCAATTAATGTTTAGGCTTGTTTAAAAAAAAACAGCTTTGTAAGCAATTGAATTATATTTTTTAATCGTTGCGATTTATACTTAAAATGTATGTTACCTTTTAACCCATTTTTTTATTTTTGTTTTTGTTTTTCAGGTACATTTGTTCAGTGATGAATAATACAATTTTCGACAAAATACAGTGCAGCTCTTGATTTTCTGTAATTATACGAACGGAAACAGGGAGGGGCACCTGAGGATTTGTGAGTTCTTGGTTGGCATTGACTTAGTGTATACAGCTAAACCGGGGAACAACAATGCCGATCTTCACCATGAATCTTGTTGGATATTTCCCCAAACTTAATCAATGCAGATTTGAGGTCATCACTGGGGCAAACACGTTTTTCTGTTGTTTTTATGCAACAACGTTCTTTCCTTGACCCAACCTTGAAATTTAACCAAACATTTACTTGATCAAGTATATCAAAGGACTAAAGTATAGGAAGGACGTCTTTCTGAATCCAATGACGCAACCAATCCTGTGACCTAGATTTCAACGAGGCCCATCTTTACGATGGATGTAAATAGCAACGGTAAAATAATTTATAAGTATGCCAATTTTTCTGGAAAAAAATTACATGCTCTTTTTTCTAAACTGGTTTGACTGGGAAGACCCCATTTCTGCATCTCAAGTGTTAGATAAACAATGTGATCCGGTCAGACTGGTTGCATGAGTGAAGCTCCTTTCAATGAAATACAGCTTCTTTTTTTTTAAAAAAGCATAATTGAATGTCATAGCAATCTGTTCAAATAGTACATAATATATCCAGCGTGACATGTTCAGTGCTCCAGCCACTGGCGTAGAAAAGAAGTGGATAGTGATCCAACCAGGGGAGCCACATATTTGTAAACATAAGTGCAGCATTTTTGGCTAGTTGTAGATTTTTTTCTTGTATGGTTGGCGAGGAATATCTTGGCCCGCCCCGGGCGCAGAGGCGCACCTAGGGGGGGGGGGCAGAGAGGGCCAGATGTCCCTAAGCGCCAGACTGTTTTGTGGCTTCAAAATACGCCTTGACATTATTTTATTGTTGAAAATAATGGGTTTGAGAGTTGAAAAAAGAATCTGAGGCGCTGTATAATGAATCTTGTTCCCGGGCGCCAAACACTCTAGCAAATTTAATTAAGGGGCGCAAAGTTGTGATGAGAAACAAAAAGTCACTTTTAATTCGGCGGAAACAAAAAAAAAAGTCTTTTTGTGGGGGGGGGGGGGGGGGCTCTAATGTAACGCTCGGACTCTGCTATCCGAATTAAATCATCATTAATTTTTAAATTAACATTTTATCCAATTTTCCATGACTTAATTAAATAATGTGTAGCTAAATTTCAATAATATATACCGTTAATGATCAAAATAAATGGAAAAGTGTTTATTCCTTTTGAGCAAAAGGAAAAATATATTTTTTAAAATTAATAATAATAAAAAAATAATAATTTAAATGTAATAAAATTTCTTGCTTTTCTCAAGCGAATGATACCTGCAGTTAACTCCTACATAAAATACAATGTAATTCTGTTTGTTTGTATTAATTAAACAAATTAAAACTACACAATGAATCGCAAGTAAATTTCACATGGTCACATCTCCTGACACTGTGAGTGCATTTTTATGATTGGAGCGGAGTCTCGATGGCTCTGGAAATCTCTTGAAAACGTTGAAAAAAAAAAAAACAACAAGGTAGAGGACACAACAAATTTTAATAAATACATCTTCTCTATATCTTAGACTGCATACGTAGGAGACAATTGGCTGAGACGCTTACAAGAAATGTTCAAAAGACGTTGATATCTGGACTGTTGACTCTGTAAGAAGGAGCTGTAATTATTTTCAAGGAATATCAAGTATCGTTTTCAAATGTTATAACCAAATGATTTTTTTTTCTTTCCGTTTTTATTTTTCTATTACTTCTAGTTCCAATCATTGTGAAAACTACAATGCACCGAATTTGTTGCTTTAGGCCAGGCCTGCTCAACATACATTATGAGTTGTGCAGCTCTGCTTTAAGCTATTTGGTAAACGTAAAAGGATGTCCTTGTACAACATTGGGATTTTATGGATTTTAGCCAATGTCTGTTCTATGGATTTGTAATAATTTCTTCTTCTTTTTGTCTATTCATTCAAATTAATGTCCAATTCATTAAGGAAGATACATAGCTGAGCTCAATTTTGTTAAAGGATAATAACATTTAAATTTAATTGTTTAATTTTAAAAAGATTGAATTCTTATGTCTGTATTGCTGAAAGTTTTAGCCTTTTTGGCAACTATTGTATGACTTTCAAAAACACTGTTTTTCTTTACTCTTCAGGCTTCCATTTCTCATTGCAGTCGTGTCTTTGACTGTGTCTTTGGTTATTTTAATGGTCTCTTTGCAACCGGCCAACTCTATTGGGAAGAAGTTCTCCAAGGTAATGACTTGTATCGCTAAGACGACTAACATTCTTAAAAAAAATGGCTCAACAAGTAAGTCTTTGCTGCTGTCAACAAGGCCTAGGATTATTCTTCTCAGTATTATAAGCTTGTTCCCTATACAGTAAATCAACTCTCTCCACCCTGCTAGAAAACCCAAGGGAGCATCATGTGGATGATACCGCCTGGCACCAGTGACGTCTCATGAGTTGTCGGAATGTTTCATTGTACCAATGATATCCGCCTACGGGACTCCATCTCGGGTTTGAATTTAGAGTTTCCTACTTTTAGATGAGTATCCATCCAAAGTTAACGAGTCCACTCCACACGGGGTGCTGATTCGACTTCAGACCATGAACGTGAAATAGGCTCAGTTAAGACCACTCGACCGGCCATTAGTAAGTCTGTTATGGAAATAAAAGGAGTATTTAGGAAACCACATTTAAAGAAACATTATGTTACCATTAACGGTAGTTTTCACAACAAGATAACAGCAATCGCAGTATTCCGTGGTGATCAGTCGTTTCAAAACTTTGCTAACTTTACAATTAACTTCATTGATAACATTATTTAGCTCACTCCTTGGCCACCTATAATAATATATCATACAAATGTCATAAAAGTGAAATAAGGACCTTCCAAAATCTTGTCCTAATGATCATATTCTGATCTGCATATGAAGGAGATGATTTACTGTAATGTGTTACTCTTTACTTTCTTTTCGCTTTTACATGGGACTGGAGTCTTCTTTCATCCAGCTTAGATTCACCATTTCTAATCTTCATATGAAGGTAATTCTTTACTCTTATTTGCTACTCTTACTTTCTTTTCGCCCTTAAATGGGACTCGTTTCTTCTCTCGTCCACCTTAGACTCTCCATTTCCCGTTAATTATCAAGGTCTGCTGGTTTCTAGTAATAGTCTCTACCAACATCTAGATTCTATTTTTAGTAGGCTGGTGCCAAGCTATCCTAAGGCTAATTTAGATTTTTTTTTATTATACAAATAAAGATAAGAAAATATGATACTAATTATGTCACATTGGGAAATGGTGTCGGTGGGCCGTCGAGCGCGAGCTCTTAATGCCCCTGGCACACCTCCAGACGCCGGTTTCCACGCCACCAGAAAGTGCGGTGGCATGCCGGGAACCCTCTCCCCCTGGCCTGGGGGACGCCCGGTCGACCGAAAACGCTGCACGTAAAGCGTTCGCAGCCGACTCTTCCAGAGGGTTTGGGTGGGTTTCCTTCCACTCCATGGGAAATGGTGTGGCGTTACCACCCCCACCGACCAAGGAGTCCTTTGGTGGGGATGAAAAGATGGGAGGAAACGGTGGCCTTGGAGCAGCTTTCTCAAGGGATGTTTAATTTCTCTGTCATGTTCAACAGAAAACTAAAAACCCCACACACGTACAGACCCTTGGGTTAGTGTCAGAGTAGTTTTCAGCTCTCAAAAATGTAGATTCAAGCTCCAAAGAGTAGCTCGGTTAATTAACAAAAGGCTTGGGGATGGTGATTAGAATTTCTTTTTAAAAAATACGAGAATATCCGAAACATGGAAAAGCGTATTCGCAATCATGGGGAAACCACTTGGTCATTGAGAATAAATCCAGTCGATATTTGTTTTGTGCTTATCATACTCTGTCTTTACCATTCAATGACTACGTTTAGATAATACACGATTTAACAGATGAATTCATGAAATTGCTTTACAGTTATCTTCACTGCGTGCTTTCTTTCGCGTACCATCGACGAGAAACGTACTTTGTTAGGTGGGTTTTATTTGTAATTTTTACTAATCATAACTTTATGTGTGTGTCGCTATAATTTCATTTGTCATTGTAACTAGTTTTCTACTATCTACCTGTTTTGAATATCTTTACACATACCTCAATGTTTATATTTATCTCAATTCCCTATACTTATTTATTCTACACAACCTTATTCTCGTCCATCCTCATTTCAACGCTTTTCTAAAGGAGTATGTAAGACGTAAGATTTAAAATTAGAAAATACATGAAGAAGTTTCAGCGTATGTGAAAAGAAATAAGTTACGATTCCCACGACACCTATAACCAGGAATATAAAAGAAAATATGCATGATTTCAATATGTCCCTTAAGAAATAAGTTTAACGTGACACCACGGGTCTTGAAATCACTTAACTCTATCGCCCAATATAAAGGATGTGAAAAATACATTTTTAAGTGACGTGAAGCGTAATAAAATTGCACGACAATGTACCTATTATGATATATTACCTGTACCTAGGATTATGGTTTACTTGAAAAAAAAAAATCATGAAAGACACTATTCATTACAAGGGCGCGCTTCTCATCAGTGTTAACGTGGAAAACTGGGAGTGCATGAGGGACGCAATGTAATGTCGGGGAGTGAAGGGTATTCCCGTGAGATATGCCAGGCTTTCTATATAAGCGACTGATTGTCGGGATGTTTCTCCTGTTTCAAAGATGTGTCGCCATCAGCGGGGCAGCCGGTCCTATCTAAGAATGGTGTCTTGCTATGTGCCGGTCCTATCTAAGAATGGTGTCTTCTTATGTCCCGGTCCTATCTAAGAATGGTGTCTTCTTATGTCCCGGTCCTATCTAAGAATGGTGTCTTCTTATGTGCCGGTCCAATCTAAGAATGGTGTCTTCTTATGTGCCGGTCCTATCTAAGAATGGTGTCTTCTTATGTGCCGGTCTATCTAAGAATGGTGTCTTCTTATGTGCCGGTCCAATCTAAGAATGGTGTCTTCTTATGTCCCGGTCCTATCTAAGAATGGTGTCTTCTTATGTGCCGGTCCTATCTAAGAATGGTGTCTTCTTATGTGCCGGTCCAATCTAAGAATGGTGTCTTCTTATGTGCCGGTCCAATCTAAGAATGGTGTCTTCTTATGTGCCGGTCCTATCTAAGAATGGTGTCTTCTTATGTGCCGGTCCAATCTAAGAATGGTGTCTTGTTATGTGCCGGTCCAATCTAGAATTGTGTCTTCTTATGTGCCGGTCCAATCTAAGAATGGTGTCTTGCTATGTGCCGGTCGACTCTAATAATGGTGTCTTCTTATGTGCCGGTCCAATCTAAGAATGGTGTCTTGTTATGTGCCAGTCCACTCTAAGAATGGTGTCTTCTTATGTGCCGGTCCAATCTAACAATGGTGTCTTGTTATGTGCCGGTCCAATCTAAGAATGGTGTCTTGTTAGTGCCGGTCCAATCTAAGAATGGTGTCTTGCTATGTGCCAGTCGACTCTAAGAATGGTGTCTTCTTATGTGCCGGTCCACTCTAAGAATGGTGTCTTCTTATGTACCGGTCCACTCTAAGAATGGTGTCTTTTTATGTGCCAGTCCACTCTAAGAATGGTATCTTCTTATGTTCCGGTCCACTCTCAGAATGGTGTCTTGTTATGTGCCGGTCCAATCTAGAATTGTGTCTTCTTCTGTTCCGGTCCAATCTAAGAACGCTGTCTTGTTATATGCCAGTCCACTCTAAGAATGGTGTCTTCTTATGTGCCGGTCCAATCTAAGAATGGTGTCTTGTTATGTGCCGGTCCAATCTAAGAATGGTGTCTTCTTATGTACCGGTCCACTCTAAGAATGGTGTCTTGTTATTTGTCAGTCCACTCTAAGAATGGTGTCTAGTTATGTTCCGGTCCGCTATAAGAATGGTGTCTTCCTATGTTCCAGTCCACGCTAAAAACGGTGTCTTGTTATGTGCCGGTCTACTCTAAGAATCGTGTCTTCTTATGTGTCGGCCCACTCTAAGAATGGTGTCTTGTTATGTGTATGTCCACTCTAAGAATGGTGTCTTCTTATGTGTAGGTCTACTCTAAGAGTGGTGTCTTGTTATGTGCCGGTCCACTCTAAGAACAGTGCCTTGTTATGTGCCGGTCCAATCTAAGAATTGTGTCTTGTTATGTGCTGGTCCAATCTAAGAATGGCGTCTTCTTATGTGCCGGTCCAATCTAAGAATGGTGTTTTGTTATGTGCTGGTCCAATCTAAGAATGGTGTCCTCTTATGTGCCGGTCAAATCTAAGAATGGTGTCTTGCTATGTGCCGGTTCAATCTAATATGGTGTCTTGTTATGTGCCGGTCTAATCTAAGAATGGTGTCTTCTTATGTTCCAGTTCACTCTAAGAATGGTGTCTTGTTATATGCCTGTCCAATCTAAAAAGGGTGTCTTGTTAAGTGCCGGTCTAATCTAAGAATGGTGTCTTCTTATGTTCCAGTTCGATATAATAAGAATGGTGTCTTGTTATGTGTCGGTCCAATCTAAGAATGGTGTCTTCTTATGTGCCGGTTCACTCTAAGAATGGTGTCTACTTATGTGCCGGTCCACTCTAAGAAGGGTGTTTTGTTATGTGCTGGTCCAATCTAAGAATGGTGTCTTTTTATGTTCCGGTCCACTCTAAGAATGGTGTCTTGTTATGTGCCGGTCCACTCTAAGAATGGTGTCTTGTTATGTGCCGTTCCACTCTAAGAATGGTGTCTTCTTATGTTCCGGTCCACTCTAAGAATGGTGTCTTCTTATGTGCCGGTCCAATCTAAGAATGGTGTCTTCTTATGTGCCGGTCGACTCTAATAATGGTGTCTTCTTATGTGCCGGTCCAATCTAAGAATGGTGTCTTGTTATGTGCCAGTCCACTCTAAGAATGGTGTCTTCTTATGTGCCGGTCCAATCTAAGAATGGTGACTTGTTATGTGCCGGTTTAATCTAAGAATGGTGTCTTGTTAGTGCCGGTCCAATCTAAGAATGGTGTCTTGCTATATGCCAGTCGACTCTAAGAATGGTGTCTTCTTATGTGCCGGTCCACTCTAAGAATGGTGTCTTCTTATGTACCGGTCCACTCTAAGAATGGTATCTTCTTATGTTCCGGTCCACTCTCAGAATGGTGTCTTGTTATGTGCCGGTCCAATCTAGAACTGTGTCTTCTTCTGTTCCGGTCCAATCTAAGAACGCTGTCTTGCTATGTGCCGGTCGACTCTAAGAAGGGTGTCTTCTTATGTACCGGTCCACTCTAAGAATGGTGTCTTGTTATATGCCAGTCCACTCTAAGAATGGTGTCTTCTTATGTTCCGGTCCACTCTAAGAATGGTGTCTTGTTATGTGTCGATCCAATCTAGAATTTTGTCTTCTTATGTGCCGGTCAAATCTAAGAATGGTGTCTTCTTATGTACCGGTCCACTCTAAGAATGGTGTCTTGTTATGTATCAGTCCACTCTAAGAATGGTGTCTTCTTATGTTCCGGTCCACTCTAAGAACGGCGCCTTGTTATGTGCCGGTCTACTCTAAGAATGGTGTCTTCTTATGTGCCGGTTTACTCTAAGAATGGTGTCTTGTTATGTGTATGTCCACTCTAAGAATGGTGTCTTCTTATGTGTAGGTCTACTCTAAGAGTGGTGTCTTGTTATTTGCAGGTCCACTCTAAGAACAGTGCCTTGTTATGTGCCGGTCCAATCTAAGAATGGTGTTTTGTTATGTGCTGTTCCAATCTAAGAATGATTTCCTCTTATGTTTCGGTCCAATCTAGAATGGTGTCTTCTTATGTGCCGGTCAAATCTAAGAATGGTGTCTTGCTATGTGCCGGTCCAATCTAAAATGGTGTCTTGTTATGTGCCAGTCTAATCTAAGAATGGTGTCTTCTTATGTTCCAGTTCACTCTAAGAATGGTGTCTTGTTATGTGCCGGTCCAATCTAAAAAGGGTGTCTTGTTACGTGCCGGTCTAATCTAAGAATGGTGTCTTCTTATGTTCCAGTTCGATATAATAAGAATGGTGTCTTGTTATGTGTCGGTCCAATCTAAGAATGGTGTCTTCTTATGTGCCGGTTCACTCTAAGAATGGTGTCTTCTTATGTGCCGGTCCACTCTAAGAATGGTGTCTTGTTATGTGCTGGTCCACTCTAAGAATGGTGTCTTCTTGTGTGCCGGTCCACTCTAAGAAGGGTGTCTTGTTATGTGCTGGTCCAATCTAAGAATGGTGTCTTCTTATGTTTCGGTCCACTCTAAGAATGGTGTCTTGTTATGTGCCGGTCCACTCTAAGAATGGTGTCTTCTGATGTGCCGGTCTACTCTAAGAATGGTGTCTTCTTATGTACCGGTCCACTCTAAGAATGATGTCTTCTTATGTTCCGGTCCACTTTAAGAATGGTGTCTTGTTATGTGCCGGTTTACTCTAAGAGTAGTGTCTTGTTATGTGCCGGTCCACTCTCAGAACATTACCTTGTTATGTGCCGGTCCAATCTAAGAATGGTGTCTTGTTATGTGCCGGTCCAATCTAAGAATGGTGTCTTCTTATGTTCCGGTTCACTCTAAGAATGGTGTCTTGTTATGTGCCGGTCCAATCTAAGAATGGTGTCTTGTTATGTGCCGGTCCACTCTAAGAAGGGTGTCTTGTTTTTATGTGCTGGTCCAATCTAAGAATGGTGTCTTCTTATGTGCCGGTCCACTCTAAATTGGTGTCTTGTTATGTGCCTGTCGACTCTAAGAATGGTGTCTTCTTATGTTCTGGTGTATTATTCTTGGCTTTGCCGAAAGTAAATATATAAACGTTTTTGGCACTAGATGCACAAGTAAAGTTTTGTACTAGCTTTTCCTACATTTAAAATTTACCATGTTATAGATTCGACATGGGGGGATGGGGGGCGCGGTATATAAAGTTTTTCGCCACCATCTCGCAAAAATTCTGCAGTTTTCCGAAAATGCCGCCACTCATTACACAGAATAAAAATTCCCGACCGGGGATGAATGCCCCCACTTATTACGACAGTGATGGTGGCATATCAAGTAATTTGAACCCATCGTTTCATCTTCAATTTTCTACTTTAGAATTTCAAGTTTTCACTATTTTCTAGGTTAACTTAATTGTATAATAATCAATAAAATGGTGGGGGGTGGGAGAAAAAAACAACCCATTAACTTACATTTTCATGTACTAGATAACCCACTAACCCCAAATCTATCCGAGATATCAAAATCATACGAACATACAATCACCAGTCTGTTTTTTTTTTTAATACGTCGATTACCGTCTACGTCCTCCATGCACACCTCTCCACATTCCAAGAAAAAAGAACAAGAACAACGTAACAACAAAAACCTATAGCAAAACTGAACTTTCCGCACAGCTCCAGGCCACATCGTCCTTCACTTTCAACATGACCACCAAACCAAGTCACCATTCATTAAGAGCAGTGTGTCCTTTCTTTAAAATACACATTTAAAAAAAAAACACAACCCAACAAGCTTTTATCTACTGAGAGCACTACACACAACAAAACACCGACATAACTAAATAAAGGAACAGAAATGAACAGAAGAGACAGCAATGCCTTGACTGGTCCGAGGCACTAGGATTACGATTAGCGAATCAACCAGAATGGATCCTTTAGAGTACATTATTGAAATATATTTAAGATTTAGGTTAGTAATGCTTCAGTCAAAACGCACAACTCTGTCCCGTCACATGTTGCTGTTAACCAGCCCTAACCTGATTAGTCACCGAATAGCTCAACTAAACATATTTGTCTCTTTAACAGATCGTTACATTTCTTTAACAACCCAAACGAATACGTTTTCAAATACACTAATACGTTGGTTTTTTTTTTTCTTCAGATCACACGACCACTTGATATGTCGCCCTTAGCAGAATTCGGAATAAAAGGTACTTGTTAATTCATTCTTTTTAATTCATGTATGGTAATTTTGAGTAAAAATGTAATCATTTGTCACTGAATTTTGATAGACAATATGGGCTCATTTTATTCTTTAGTATGTTTACGTCCAAAGCTGATTTGATTCCGTAACGGTGAGAACAAATTCTGTTGAATTATAGTGCCGTTTTGGAAAGAGCAATTTCGCTTCACTGACCTGGACATGGCGCTGGTACCGACATCTAGGCCGCGAGTGAAAATTAAAAAAAAAATGGAACAAATTTCATGACCTTAGATCAGGAAACTGGTAACGTTGACTTGAACTTCAATAGAATCAAAGTAAACTGATGGGTATTTAAATTTGTATCCGTTTTATTTTCCTTCGTATGTGAAGAACTAGAGGAGGGAGAAGAAGTGGAAGACAGAGAAAAAGATGGGAAGATAACATCAAAGAATGGACGGGATTACAACTAGGCGATGCTATGCATAGGGCAGGAGACCCAGAGGAATGGAGAAGAATAGTTTTTATGTCGTCTGTGGCGCCCCAACGGTCGAAAGACTACGGGACATGATGATGATGTGAAGATAACCAAATTTATATTCGCCTTGAGTATTAGCCTTGACTTGCGCTGTACTTTGTTTTAAGTGGGGTGGGGGTGGGGGTGGGGGTGGGGAGAGTTGCTCTCCCGTTCTTTCCTGTTCTGATCCAAGGACATGTCAAGACCACTGAGAAATAGTCTGAGATGTAGTGGATGACCAATGACAAGACTTGGTCAAGACGACTGAGAGATAGTCTATAGGATGTAGTGGATGATATACAGTGTTTCGTGTTTCTCACAGCGCACTTTATGCGTTAAATCAATGAAAAAGACGAGTCATTGAAAACATACTCTAAGTGTTCCATACATTTACAACCATTTGAAAACATTATCTGTAGCTACTCAGACATAAGAAATAGATGTATGGTGTAGAATTGTGAAGCTAATGATTCATTTCAAGTTTTGCATTACGACTTGTAAGCACACAATATATCCAGCGCTAAAGTCACGATCGTGAAAAATGAACTGCATTTTGTGTATGCGAGGCGTGGGTTCATATAAGAGAAAAGTAATAACTTTAACATTACACCATTGACATTGACAGAGAAAGATTTGGGGATGATGTGTCCCAATCATGTAGCATTGGGACCACCTTAAAGATAGAGAAGAATACGCTAATGTGCCTTGATACAAGATAGAGAGTAGCGGAATTCTGAACTGCGCCTGAAATCAATATTGGATCTTCTTAGATTACACTGTTAGAAGGGGGCACATACTATGTCTAACAAAGTGGCTTAGTGCCGAGATCTCTATTAAATGGTTGCCTTCAGATGTAAAGAGACAGGAAAGAAGGCCGCATAAAACTTGAAGAAAGATATTTCCAAAGGACTTTGAAAAAGAATCGTATTTTAAGACGTCCCTTACTTTAAACGCGAAGTAAATTTATTCAAATATCGGTTTAAATTGAACAAGAAATAAATCCCTCTAATGTAATGCAGTTACGAATTTTAATTTTAATGTGGTATCTGAAGATACCTTACACATGTTTCTTTGAAAAAAAAAAATAATATGTTGCATGGATTTAACAAGCCTTACTTAATCCCTGAAAGTTGCCAAAATATTTATGGTTTCATCCCGTGTTTCCCCTTGGTAACGAATTATTTTAAAGTAAAAAAAAAAAAAAAAAGAAAAAAAAAAGTGTGGCTCACAGATGTATTTTAGGTCTTGATAACTTGACTGACGCTTGGGTAATATTTTTTTAACAGACGGACCAAGTGTCACATTCCAGAATTTGAAGTTTTCTCCAGTCACGGTGCAGAAAAGAATATTACCCTCAGTGAGAATATACGGGAATGAAAAGGAAGAAGGTGGGTAAAATAATGCTAAACAAAATAAATTAAAAAAAAATTAAAGGCTGTTTTTAACTTTATTTTGTTTTTCATAACCTTTTTTTTATCCTTTTTTACTTTGGGTGTAAAAATTATCGTCTTTGCTAGAATCAAATCGCATTTGTTAACTGAGATATCATGTCTGTAGTGTCTGAAGCACTAAGTCATTTTATTATTGTATTTCGCCGAGTCCAAAAAGCCAACGCTTCTGAATATGTCTTTAAAAAAAAAAAACGACTTAAACTTAAAATATTCTAATAGATTTCATTCAAGATTGAGGCCCTGATGTTTTTGTTGCTTTGGTTTGCAAACATTGTTTTATCCCTTTGAACAACTTAATATGGGATAATGTTTTTAAAAAAAAAAAACAGCACACACACACTATATCTTATCATAACTTGGGTAGGAACATTTTTATGGCGTTACAAGACGTATGAAATGTCAGTGTATGAAATGACTGGTGGGCCATACGCAGACAGTCATGGGCTTCTAAATCCAAAATAAAACGCGTGATTATTCAAAGTGATGTTTACTGTGGCTTATTCAGGTTTAGGATTGTAAAGTGGTTGGGGGCCCGGGGGGGGGGGGCTGGGGCAGATGTGAATTTGGATCAGGTTAAATAAAAAAAAAGTAAATGTACCTGAAAACCTAACGTAAAAAACAAAGACACAGCGAAACAACGAAAAGTCTCCTTCAGTGAAGAGAAAAAAAAAGTAAACAACATATAGGATAATAATTGAAGGACTGCATTCAAGGGGTTGCGACTCACATGTTGAGAACCGTTGTTGTAGTATTTTAATTAAAACTATCTTAATTTTTTTTTCATTACACACGTGCACATCTGTTTACAGGTCCTATATTTAGCCAAACAGATCATGTCTTGAGTACCTTAAGCCTCCATTCAGACGATTCCATTCATGAGCACGTAAGAGGCGTTGAAGTCTCCAGAGATGGCCTGGTTATACAGTTCACCGGCATGAGCAATTTTTTTCCGCTTTTATTTAGCTTGTGATTTGTCTGTTGGTTTGTCTGTGTCGAATCTTGGCTCTCACTTTAAACCACTCCCTCATCTCCAAATTGTGTTGAAACCAAAAAAAAAAAAAAAACAAAAACACACACATTGAGTTCATGGGCAACCGACGCGTTTTGTTTAGTCACATGACTCCGAAGTTTTGGGGGAGAAAATTTTTTCTGATAAATTTTAGTACATTATTTGGAAAATTGTAAAAAAAAAACAAAAAAATTTTTTTTTTTTATTAAGTACTTTTTATAATATTACAAATTAGTCACCACAATAAACGAATCCAAAACTCTTATTGTGGACACTATTCCCGATATAGGTGAATAGCTGCTCAGTTTGAACATGGGACAAATATATAATGTAAGAGATGCTCCTATAAAATAACAACTCATTGGCGTAAATTTAAAAACAACAACAACAACAACAACATAAGCTGTTTTACAGCCATAATAATCCAGATTTTACCATATATCATCTTATCTTATCCAAACGGAGATTTTGACTTTTAATAAAGTTTTCGAATCATTACAGTTGAAACTATTTTATATATTTGGATAAAATTGCATCAAAATCACACTGAACTTTATTCTTACTATTTTTCAAAAGTGACTTTGAATTTTTCTGTACATTCACTGTCTTATGTGTTCATTATCGTTACACTCACCGTTTCATGTTTTAATTATTGTTACATTCACCGCCTCCTATATTCATTATTGTTACATTCACTGTCACGTGTGTTCATTATTGTTAAATTCACCATCTCATTCGTTCATCATTAGTAAATTCAATGTCCGATATGTTCAGTCTTGTTACATTCACTGTCTCATGTGTTCATTATTGTTACATTAACTGTCTGGTGTGTTCATTATTGTTACATTCACTGTCTCATGTGTTCATTATTTTTACATTCACTGTCTCATGTGTTCACCGTAGCATATTTGTTCATTACTGTTTCCGATAATCCGATGAAGGTCTCTACTATGTGTACAGTAGCGTCAAGTTTAAAGTGAATACCACAAGGAGCTCAGAAGTCTTTGCTCAGAAGGTACTATGAAGTGGCATCAGCTTTTAAACTAATTTTTTGTTACAATTAATATTTATAATAGCTCTTAGCAGTGACGTATAAAGGGGTGATTTGAGGGTAGGCCGCCTCGGGAGGGGGCTTGTGAGCACTTTTTAAAATTATTTTATTTATATTGAGAGTTGGCATTTTCAACCAACTGCAGAGATTTGTTTCCTAGCAGTTAGCCGATAATTACACCCCATTATACAAAGGAAAAACAAATTGCTGACCGCCACCATCACACCACGCCCCCCTTCCATTGCCACCACACGGCTTTAACCATACTTGAACTGATCCACCTCTCGTGGTTAGTGACCAACACTAAAACTGGGTCAACTTATCTTTAACATGTTTTTGTCATGTTCCAGACCTGGTTCCATTACGTTCACCGCATCAGTCCCAACTCACCGAACAATTCCGGAGTTCTCCTGCGGTCGGTTCACTCGTGTTGCTGGAACTGCAGTTTTGCGCAGGAAACAGTTTACACACGTAGTTTCAAGTTTTGAATTTGATATTTAAAAAAAATATATTTATAAAATGAGTTTAGTTTATTTAAGTTTTTGATAAAAATTAATTGAAACATTACTAAGAATGCATTTGTGTTTAAAAGTAATTTATTTCTAGAAGGCGTAAAAAAAAGTTTGATTAATCTGTAAGATTACGATATGTTAATTCGACATTGATCACGATTGAAGATTTCATTGATTGGAGTACTTATATATCGATCATTTCCATGCCATGATAGCATGCTCACGGCGCTCCGATGTGCGAAATTGTTCGAAAGGTCTCACTGCTGCCAGTTAGGCGCACGTGAACTCTGAACATAGAGAGACAGATGACGGCGCATTAATGAGTCCAATGGTAACGTCGCCAGTCTTGTGATGCACTATCTTTGTGGGTGTTGAGTCTCCAGATCCCATCTTCCTTCTTCCCCACGAAAAACTCTTGCAGTTTTCTTTTTTATTAAACAAAGTGCAGGGCAGGAATAAAAATTTGAGATAAACATTCCCAACAGGAGAAAATGTGGAGATATTTCACTGCTGCATATCAAGCGACTCGTGAACCGGAAGTATTTGTTAATTGGGTTGACTATTTTTGTTTATATGAATCATGATAAAGAATAGAAAAAACACGGAATAGGTCCACGAATTCTTAGTTATTTTCGAAATAAATTCTATTCATGCGTCCAGGAGACTTGCAGATACAAACATATCGAACTTTCCATGCATAAAACTTGAGAAAGACATTCCAAAATCAAGAAAATGTGGAGAGATTTCAAATGCGATGTCTCACACGGCCGCCATCTTGTCGCCTTTTTATGTGGCATTCATTTGTCTGTGTTGTTTTAAATCCCTAGGGATTACTCCGTTTAATAATAACAATTATTTGGAACTACAAGATTATTTTTTTTTAAATTATTTTTTTATATCCTAATACAGAAGGAATATTTCATTTGAACAAAGGGGATATAATACAGATCTGCTTCTCAGGCCAAGGATTTGTGGACTTTGACCCTAAATCAACATTAGTTGGTTTATTTATGTTGGAAAGTAGCAGAACTTAACATACACAAAAAATTTTTTTATATATAATAATATACAAATTTATGCACTAAAGGGATTTCTTTAAAAACAATGATATAAATTTATGTTCTATTTTATGTAATTGAAATCAATTTAAATTCTACAAATAAATGTGACTATTTGTATATATATATATATATATATATGTATGTAATCTTTACAATGTACCTCCACCTTTAATTTAAATGGAAATATGCTTTTTATCCGTTTGTGATATTGCTTTAACTTTATGTTCAGATGACCTCACCATACATACGGTCTATGGATACAATATAAACAAATGTTACTTTCTCAAACGACCCGATCATCTTCGGCAATAGCATATCTGGATTTTAACTAGGTGACAAAACTAATGTTTTCCCCACTTAAAAATGAATATGTTTTCTTGCTTGTTAAATCGCTAACTTTTAAGGAAAAAACTGGTACAAAACGTTAAAAAATAGTTTAAAATGAAAAAAAAAAACCAATGTATCAATCAATATTTTCCAATATTTCCATATTTTTTAGTACATAGTTAATTTGAAATAAAAGTTGTGAACTATTTATTTTACCATTTGGTGTTTGTTACATTTGGGTTTTAGCTTTGGGATTCATACTTGAAAGAAGATAGTCATGGGCATCAATGGGTATACAAGCTTTAGTTTTGGGTTTCATACTTGAAAGAAGATAGTCATGGGCATCGATTTGTATACAAGCTTTAGTTTTGGGTTTCATACTTGAAAGAAGATAGTCATGGGCATCGATTTGTATACAAGCTTTAGTTTTGGGTTTCATACTTGAAAGAAGATAGTCATGGGCATCGATGAGTATACAAGCTTTAGTTTTGGGACACAGCTATACACGAAATATTTTGACATTGAACTTTAATTAACGAAATAAATGGAAAAAAAACCCCCACATAATTGCTTTTTCCATGCTATGATCATTCACTAAATCATATGGATGTGGTTTTACTAAATGTATTTGTAAATAAATAGAAATTTTAATCACACTTTAAGCAAAATTGATGTTAAATTAAAGCCAGTATTCGGATGAGGGATATTTCAGAAGGTGTTATTGCGGTGAAGGGTATTAAATATGAAGGAATTGGGGTGATGGATATATTTTTTGGATGTAACCAACATAGTGTGTTTTTTTATGTAACCAACATATATATTTTTTTTTTGATGTAGCCAACATAGAATTTGTTTTTGGACCCATGGACCTCCTTAAAATGTTTTTTTAAAAAAACGCTCTTCAGGTGGACATGAAATATATATGTTATGAAATATTAATATTGATGTCAAATAATGCCAAGAACGGTCATTAGCTTAACTTCTCGACATACACTTTCTCTGTCTCTTTTAAAAATAATCATTGTAATATTTTGACAAAATTTGACAAAAGTCCTTAAAGGGGTCACGGACCGAAGGGTTGAGAAACGCTCTCTCTCACCATCTCTCTTTATCTATATATCTATCTCTCCCACGCTCTCTCTAGTCTCACTCTCTCTCTCTCGATGTATATATATATCTTACTCAACCCCTCTCTTTCTCTGCATATCCATCTCCATCTATCTCTTTCTCGTTCTCTCCATTAAGAAAAAAAAACAACATCTGAACATTTTAAAATTGCATGTTTTTGTTTCTTTTTGGTTTTAAATTTTATTTCAAAATGTTGTATACAACTATAATGAGAATGTTTACCCCTGAATCAAGACCCAGGCTCCTGAACAAATAATATCCCAAAAACAATTGTTCTATTCAAGATGAGGCACATGCTGCACAGATTCTTTGTATTAATAACAAGAAATACTTTTCAGTGTCAGTCGAATGAATGCACCTGTTAAAATCAACGTGACTTGAGTTATGGCTTATCAGCCAAACAAAATGCCCGACAGGACCGATGAGACAATCGTAAAAAAATGATCCCCAACGAGGCTTAATCGTGTTTTGTACAGCTGATATTCTTTGTTGAGATCCCCAAGGGAGTGAGTCCTTAAGTTAAACCATCGGTTTCAAATCCGAACTCTCCCTTCTCCTAAGCTTAGTGCGATAATCCAGGTAGGGATACGTCTTTACATCATTTGCACGCTTAGAAATAATTTGCATTCGTTAGTTCAACCTGGCGATGTGTAGCTACGCTGCTAGGTTAAGCTTCTGTGGCATGTTGAGGATACCATAAGGTCGTAAATGGTAGATGAAAAACTCCAGGTCGTACATTTTACTCGGAGAAACGTAATGGAAGCTAATGGCGTAGTCGCTCATATTTTCAGCACCCTGGGGTGGAAAAAGTATGGGGGGAGTAAAAGGCAACAAAAATTATATAACTTCAAAAACTTGAATATATTCTGAAAGAAATTGGATCATCAAATTGTTATTATTTCAACTTCAACACAACACATAAATAATTAAATCTTTAAACGAAAAAAATTTGAATACAATTTCGACAAAGGAGTGATAAAACAGGGGGCTGGGTTAGGGTTAGGGTGCTAATGCTAAGACAGTGACGCTAAAAGGGAATATTCGACAGACCAGTGTCGCTATCATCTGTATTGACTGAACTTAGTGCCCGACAGTGGCCTCATTGTAATGTGTTGTCGTCCTGTTGACTGACTGGACTTGGTGCCCGACAGTGGCCTGATTGTAATGTGTTGTCGTCCTGTTGACTGACTGGACGTGGTGACCCCGAGTGACCTGAATGTACAGTGTTTTGGTGACTTTGACCGACTGGACGTGGTGAACCTGAGTGACCTGAATGTCCAGTGTTTTGGTCATGTTGACCGACTGGATTCGGGGACACACAGTGGCCTGATTGTCATGAATTGTTGTCATGTGCACTGACTTGAATTGGCGAGTTCTTTTAATAAAATGTCTAAGCCTAAATGTGTAAATATTTGCTGGATAGCTGAAGTGAGTGGTCGTGAGAAGTAGAAAGAAGTGAGTGCTCTTGTAACGTGGTGTACAAAAAGAATGTAGGTTGGATAATAAAGTTAACAGCCACACAGACCACCGCCTTGATTGCTCATATATTATTATACTATTATATATTTTAAAAAAAAATTCAAAACATTAAATTTATTTAATTACAACAACAAAAAAAAAAACGTATTATGATTAATCATTCATCTTTCAATTTGTCCCAGCCTAATAGAAAATGTCAACGTATACTTAATTCAAACTTGATATTTCTTCCCAATTGATGCTAATTTCAGTTCTTTGAGAAAAAAAAACGGCGTACATCATCTCAAAATGAAAAATATTTTTCATTAACACAATGTCTTAAGAAGAACAATTGTGTTCACACTGCCCTGTCCGACCAATTTGATACAAATATAGAAGATATAGACTTTTACTTTGGTCCTGTGAAGTCAACACGGGTGGATGCCAGAAAAAAAAAGGAGGAAAAAAATAAACAAATTTATTTTAGACATTATTTTAATAAAATGACTTAGTCGTTCTCGATGCAGCAAGCCAACAAACTAATTCAACTATAACAGAAATTCTGATTTAAAAAAATATATAGTGAAATGCTTACCGCATGTCCGTTTTCAAAATCGTAGTCTCTAGCAAATGCCGCTGGTACATTGTTACCGATGTAGGTCTCCGACGTCCAGCAGTGAAACCTCGTCCGGTTCAGTGCGTCTAAACTTGGCTTTAAGACGACCCCGAGATTTTGAAGGCATCGCCCCATTTCCACGTCCTCATAACCGGTGTCGTTTTTACACATTGAAGCATTTTCAAATCCCCGCTGACCGTACCGAGTTAGGGCCTCTTTGCTGATGACGTAGCCCGCCCCACCGCTGGCGTAGCCCTGTTTCAGAAAAGGTTTTAAACGCTGGCCAAAGTACACCGGTTTTTTGGGGTCTTCGCCGGACAGGAAGTAGCGGAGGTTTTCCATGACGAAGTAGGTGTCGTCGTCTGCTTTCAAGAACCAGTCGGCGTCATCCAGATGGTGGTCGTAAAGATATTTGAAGGCCTTATGGGTGAGGGAAGGAGTGATAAGGGACATTGTTTAAATAAAACTATTAAGATTTTGATATATATACATATACATATACATATACATAACATTCATCTATAATACATAATAATTTAAAATTGTGTTATTTTAAATAAAAAAAGAAATATATATTTACTTAATTCGTGTTGCAAAAAAATGGGCACGACCAAAAGATCCAGATGCGTACGACGACATGAATGTTTAAGGGTTTTTCAAAGAAAACATTTATGGCTTCATATAAGACATGGATCGCGTGATACGTGGTTATAAACGGCATTTAAATTCAATTTAAAAACGAACATACTTCATCAGGAATATATTGCGCATACGAAAAGAAATTGTTGTGAAGAGATTTCTGGGCGTCTTAAAATGAAATAACACTTTTTAACAGGTAGGGAAACCGAGTTCAGAAACTTATATAAAATATTATAGCTGATGGCAATATATTTTTTTTTACTTACACAAAATTATATACCAAAACACACAAGAAAACTAAAATAGAAATTTTGTGCCACCAACTATAAAAGTTCAAAATTATTTACTGCTCATTTTAAATTATATTTCAAATCACTACTCGCCACAAAACTAAGCTTGTCAAAAGTTGGATTTTACACTAAAATAAGCTTTTCAAATGTTGGATTTTACACTAAAATAAGCTTGTCAAATGTTGGATTTTACACTAAAATAAGCTTGTCAAATGTTGGATTTTACACAAAAATAAGCTTGTCAAATGTTGGATTTTACACAAAAATAAGCTTGTCAAATGTTGGATTTTACACAAAAGTAAGCTTGTCAAATGTTGGATTTTACACTAAAATAAGCTTGTCAAATGTTGGATTTTACACTAAAATAAGCTTGTCAAATGTTGGATTTTACACAAAAATAAGCTTGTCAAATGTTGGATTTTACACAAAAATAAGCTTGTCAAATGTTGGATTTTACACAAAAGTAAGCTTGTCAAATGTTGGATTTTACACTAAAATAAGCTTGTCAAATGTTGGCTTTTACATAAAAATAAGCTTGTCAAATGTTGGATTTTACACAAAAATAAGCTTGTCAAATGTTGGATTTTACACAAAAATAAGCTTGTCAAATGTTGGATTTTACACAAAAATAAGCTTGTCAAAAGTTGGATTTTACACAA
Source organism: Omphiscola glabra (assembly GCA_964017045.1). NCBI lineage: Eukaryota > Metazoa > Mollusca > Gastropoda > Lymnaeidae > Omphiscola > Omphiscola glabra. Next base: position 13,679,310 of record OZ024811.1, on the reverse strand, counting down.
AAATAAATTCCGTAAGTACACGCACAATTTTAAATCGCCTCAGAACCACAATGCGCCTTATCTAGATAGCTATAAGTTAAAAAAAAAAAATAATAATAATAATCCAGCTTTGACATGGGAGGCTACTGCTTTAATTTTTTTTTGGTTTCACCTGCATTGTTTTAGCAGTCAGGTGTTGCCTCCCTTCTTGGGCGTTCACCCCCACGGTGGGAAAGTTGTCGTTCTTCTGCGAGCTGATGAACACGACAACATTGCATCTCTTGGTCCAAGTGTTCTTCACATGAATGGCCTTTCTACACATAAAATAAATAGGATTAGATGAGATAATATTAGATTAGGATTCTTTTATTGTTCCAAATTAGTGGAAATGTTTTGATTAAAAAATTTAACTTTACTCTTTCTAATTTGGAAAACAAATTTGTTTAAAATAATTTTTTTTATATTTAAAAAACAAATACTAATAATTAAAAAAAAAAGTTTTAGAAATGTATAATTATTGTTCAAGCGCTAAAAAATTAGCCGTTTGCTTCCATGTTGAAATATATTTAATTTAAGAGTGATTATTTTAAGTTTTAAACCGACGGGGAAGCATGCAGATAAATTCTGTAAGACTGGGAACAATTTGTGAATTTCTGTGACTTTTGGTCCAAATGTCAAGGGGAAAAATCTACCCCTGCAATTATATAGCTTTGTATGAATGGAAATACGCTAGAGGCACGTTCAAGATCATATCAAGTCTCTACCAGTAGTACACTTGACATCATTACAAGAATGTTTGAGAGCAAGTCAAGTCCCCGCTAGAACTACACTTGACATCATTACACGAATGTTTGAGAGCAAGTCAAGTCCCCGCCAGTACTACACTTGACATCATTACAAGAATGTTTTAGAGCAAGTCAAGTCCCCGCCAGTACTACACTTGACATCATTACAAGAATGTTTACAAGATACCTCTAGTGTTGGTAGCACGCTTTCTTCTGAACCGCTACAGTGATACCTCTATGTATGTAGCACGCTTTGTTCTGAATCGTTACAGGGATACCTCTATGTATGGAGCACGCTTTGTCCTGAACCCTAAAGGGTTACCTCTAATGTTGGCAGCACGCTTTGTTCTGAACCGCTACAGGAATACCTCTAGTGTTGGCAGCATGCTAGACACATTGGGCTGGTCACCATTGGAGGAAATTTGGCGATTATCCAGGCTATCCGTGATGTACAAGATAAATAACGGGCTTTTCCACCGTTCCAGCATTAAACAGAAACTTGTCCCTCAGCGAGTTCCGGCCCATGACAGCAACACCACGGTACAGGAGCTGCTCATGCCTGCCAAAGACAACCAAGGACTGGAACAAAAGGAACAGCTGAGGAGACAACACTTGACACATTTGTGTCTATTGCTTCAGGCCTTCCAATCCCCAGTTCTTGATACCCTCGCTGAGTGGCCCTTGCAACCAATGAAATATTCCGCATGACTGGCCTCTCGTATTTCTGTCAGCTAGCCGTGTTACCACCCCGCATGACTGGTCTCGGGTACTTCAATCAGCGTGCCGTGTCACCACCCCGCATGACTGGTCTCTTCTACTTCTGTCAACGCACCGAGTGCCAATGTGGTGTGCAATGTTTAATTTGTTTAAACCAGGTATCCACAGCACAAAAACTATTTTTAATAAAATTCGGGGTACCGGTAGGCATTTTCATCTTTTAACTTGAGTTGTTTTGGGTGTGGGTGTTGATACGGGGAGCAATGTCTTTCAATTGGGGAACATAAATATTGTCTTATATCCATTAGGACGTACGATGTTCCGAAAAGCAGTTAAGCAATACAAACACCAGAGGACTCAAGAGTTTTAACCTACACTAAACTCGTGATGTCTGAATAAATTTGAATTTAGAACAGAAACATTTACAAATGTTTTATTCCCCCCCACTAAAGTGTGTAAACTATTGTTTTTTATTTCGTGTTCTTTGTATATTATCTTTTGATAGTAGCAAGACTGTTGAAAAACGTTAAAATATGAATAATATGTGTAATATGCCATCAATTCCGCTACCCCCCACAACATCTCCCTATCATTGATGATGGCAATGGACTACGATTAGTCACTTCCTTGTTTTGTCACATGATACGAGTAAGCCTTCAGCAGCCTTTGCTACACATAACAACGCATAACAACAGATAAGAGCCGATCAGCCATTATCATTAATTTGAAAGCAAAATGTTTGTCTCCATCAGCGCTTCCCCAATGTTAATTAAAAATTTTACTTTTCAAAATATTCTTGAATACACGCGTTTTTTTAAATGACATTCATTAAACGTGACAATAATTATAATTCAGTTATGATTAAAGGAAGAAAGTTGTTTGAAGAAAAATTTGTGAGCGACTAGTGTGTTGCAGACAGCCTCCCGGAAGTCTTACTCGTACTTACGCCTATCACGTGACAAAACAATCGACTCACCGTAGTCCATTACAATCCTGTCTGTACGATAGTTAAGTAAATCTACACTTGCATTTTAAACGCTGTACTACTTTTTAAAAAAAAAAATAATAATAATAATTTCATTATTTTCTTGAAAATAAAAATATTTTTATCAATTTCTTATTCCATCAGTAGTAGCAAACTTAACCTTTCAAATCAGATTTGGCTTAATGAATGTTGAATGCTTAGAAAAGAAAAGCTGGACGATTTAAAGACGTGTTTGCACGTTTCGATGTGTTCATTTACTAAGAGTTTTTTTTATATATTATCGAGCATAGATTAGTAAGTGTCGACTTACTTGTCTAAGTTCTTTGGGGATGTCAAGATCCAGCATGCAATGCGAACGTTTCTGAAAAGCTGTTTGGCGATGGCATCATTATCTGACGAGACAACGAGTTTTTATCCCATTAAGTTCCCGATGCGGATATCTGTGGCTGTCTAATTTAACAGGCACGAACAAAAACAAATAATCCAACAAACAAACAGCAAAAATAAAACATTGATAAAATAAATCATCAAATTAAAAACGACATTGATGGACTGTACAATAGTTTTGCATTGAATGGCGTCATTAGGCCTGAGCATATATTACAAACGGTTGTTAGCAATATATATATGTATATATATAACAAATCCAGCAAAATGTTCAAAGATGCTTCCACCACGTGCTGGACACCAACAAATACCTTGATGAAACTCGCCCTCATCAGCATTCTTTAGCTGCATTTTGACTAGGTCGTCTTCCATCTTTCTTAAATGATCGTTGCTCTGGCTGTTCGGTTTGCAAGCTGTCTTAAAGAAATGAAGGATAGAAGGCTGTTTGGGTTCATCGACTGATAACATGAAACAGTTCATCAAAAGAAGATAAAAAATAGGAATTATATAATGGAATCCATTAAATATTATAAGTGTTAAATGAATTATTTAGATAAAAAGAGATGTACTCAACGCGCCAAAAATTACCTTGAATTCGAGAGTGAATAATGCTTTTAGAAAAACCGAAGGAAGTAAAAAAAACTACTTTTCTGAAATTGTGATGCATATGTTTTCTTTTAAAATGTATTTGTTTTTAGCGATTTCAGGTAAAGTCTGTATTAAAACAATTTATTTTTATTAATGGGAAGAATATGGATGCTAAAAAACAACGGGAAAAAAAAAAAAAAAAAAATTTATTGTCAGGTCATTGACCTAATTATTTGTGATTGGTAATGTGTGAGAATATTCTAAATGTCAAACACCGATTTCCAAGAAACAAAAAGTGTATAATTTTTTTTTTCTTTTTTTTTTTCAATTTTGAACGATCGTTGTTTGTATAAATGAATGTTTTAAAGCTTTTCAAAATATTTGGAGTACGTTCTCAGTTTCTTGTCCTTTTAATGAATGTCTACAGAGTTAAAAACTAAAATAAAATGACATTTCACGAAGGTAATACGTCCTTTATGTGCTCAAAAACAGTACAATTCATTGCTACACAAACTGAATCAATGCAACGAAAATTTCCTCGATGCAATATATCACAAAAACTTGATTCCATGTTACAAAATATTATTTCAAAACCACGAAATTTGAATGAATACAATGAAATTTGACTTGATTCAACATAATATAACCCATTTACAACACGTTTAATTCTCTACAAACCAAGAAATACATTTACTTAAAATAACAAAATCTGACACAAATACATTTTGATCTTGGACCAAAAAAAAGTAAAATAAAATATTTTTATATATAATGTGCCTCATATACAACACAATTTTACATGAAAGCAACAATTTTAATACATAAAAATTTGAGACCGAATACAACAGCCTTACACTTACATAATCCGTGAAGTTCCAACCCTCGGGGTTAATGTTACGTAAGTAGAAGACTTTGAACGTACTGGTGACGTCGAAAACCTGGATTATCACCGTCATGCTCAGGCCAAAACACAAGCCTAGGATAAAGTTTAGCTGGACCATCTTTGTTTCTGAGGATGACCAACGAATGAAAGATCAGATCGAATCCAAACATTTTATTATTTGTTATTATTAGGTGGTTTTTACCTAGCGTAGTACCTAAGCCTAGAGGTAAGCTCAATGCGCTTTACATAAAAATTAGCAATTATAGAAACGAAACATTTTTTTAAAAAAATGGGTAAAAAGCTTAAACTCATCCACCCAAGTAATATCTACCCCTGTCTAGCAATGGGGAGCGTCTTTCAGAATCGAAAGTTATCAGTCAGAGGGGGGGGGGTGTGAGAATAGAATAAGACGATAAGGTAGAGTTTTAAGGAGAAAGGTCCTTAGGGGCAGTTTCGAAGGCTGTTATTTTCATTATATTGCGGATGTGTAATGGGAGAGAATTCCATTGTTTTGGGCACAGAGAGAGAAAGATCGTTCAACATTATGTTTTAGTGCGTGTTCTGGGAACAAAACGAATACGCGAGTCTGCGGAGGAACGAAGCTTTCCAAGGGGTGAAAAAACAGTAAGAAGTTCAGTAGGATAGGAAGGACATTGACCAGAGAAAAAGTTGTGATGGAGAACAAACAGCTTGTAATCAGTGCTTGCCTGTATGGGAAGCAAATAATGTGAGTGAAGTAGTGGAGTGACGCGATCACGTTTCTTTTCCATTAGAACTAACATAGCAGCTGGATTTTTTGAAAAATTGCCATGTTTTTGGGCTGCGTCTAGGTCGAACATGATCGTTCAATTAAGTTTTAATTTGTTTTCCGTGAAATGTAAATGAATTCCTATCGTGAAAATAATGAGTTATCTAGTGTTAATTTCAGATTTGGTAACCTCCGTGTGTGCACGCTTGTAAATTCTTACAGACTGGGAAACAGAATATTTTTTTTAAAAAATATCGCGGTCCAAACTTTAAGAGGAAGAAATCGCTCTTATCGAGCTGATCTAAAGTATCTGTGATGAAGGGGGCGGGATGCGTATCATTCAAAATGGTTTTAGTTTTACAAAAGCATTTTTCTTCAAGAGAAGCATGTTAATTATGTTTGATTTTACCAGCATTCTTGATTAGTCAATTTAATCGGTGTTTGATATCAGACGAAAAACTACCAACATAGCAGGTAATAATAAAGATTATTTAGCTTACGTTTGCTTGCACTGTAGAATAAGTTAATAACTTGTTTGTTGACGCCTAAATTATGCAATAATCACCTTAGACCAGGAAGGTTAATCTATATTCCTAAAAAAGCCCCTATTGTGGCGAATGAATTTTAAATTCTTCACACAGTGTGTAAGTTGTGGAACACCACTCTTAATTAATATAATTGAACGAAGTTTTTGAGAACAGTTTTAACTTTTCCTACATTACTGACAAAAAATAAATATTTTATGGAAAACCAAATTGGTCATTCTTGTAATGTCCATTTACCGTATGTCGGTTTGCTGAAGGGTTGCCCAACTTGGCCCTAGACAAACTGCATTAGCATCACGCCCCCCCCCCCACACTGTGTCTAAAATTTCAAATCATAATGATATTACTCACAGCTGCCGCTATCTAGTAAACATTTGGTAAGATTTTGATCGCTTGATAATAATGATTAGTGTTTGACAATTTCAACAAATAGAATTGACAAGAAAAAAAACCGTATAAAATGGAATGTAAATAGACGTAACAGAATCTAATTCATCGTTTCATTACGAAAAAAGCTTAAAATTTTCATAGAATTAATTATGTTTAAAATAAAGCACACAATTTTGTGAGTGCGGCCAAATTCAAGTACGCTATATCACCGCGTATATTGTGACATATTTATGGAAAACTGTCATATAAGTTTGGGGTTTCCTATTATATGCCGACATGCGTGAAAGCAACATTTAATTGATCTATATATAGGCTACCATTCCAATGCCACCAAAATATGTACTTGATCCACTCTCCAGTTCGTCGTTGGGCGCCCACCATGGAAACTGCTTCTAATGAAAGGGATTTAAATAGCACCCGTTGACGGTATATCAGCATGGACCCTTGGACATTGCCACAGTTCATTTAAATTTCATACTGGGTAATTATTAAAGATTTTGAACAAGGTTAACAGAATTATCGTATTATAAGCGGGAATACATTGTACCAGTAAGTTAATTAAAGGAGCTCAACGGCAAAATGGGACAGACGGGAAGGAATAATAGTAGTTGCACGCTCTTTAACATAATACATTTAGTTTAAGCTATTTCAGGTCGAACCAATTAGTATACACTTTTGTATATACATGAGCTTTATTTTAGTACATGCCGGCTGCAATGAATGTGAATTCATTGGTCTGTTATACACTTTATCATCGTGATAAAGACAATGGCTGGGTTTTTTGGAATCTTGGTTATGCATTCTACTGAAACTAACATTGGGTCACAATGTAGTATTCAAAATAGGGCTATGTTTGGAGAATTTAACCTATATTAATGAGACAATTTTTTTGAAAAAAGTTACCTTGAAAATATATTTTAAATATTTTGATGCGACCTCATCTTAAATGATAACTTTGGAACAACATATGTCCTATTCATTTTAGGACCCCCCCCCCCTTTTTTTTGGGGGGGGGGGGCGGGGGTAATTTCTATAAATGATAGAGGCGAAATCTCTGACATTTTAAAACCAGATTATTGAGAAAAATTGTATAGGCTACCCAACCCCTCCCCTTTTTTCAGTGAAGATTTTGTCATCTTTTGCAAAACAATTTTACAATATTTGACACTCGGGCACCATCCATCAATTTACTACATTTAAAGAATCCTTGATTATTTTTTTCTAAAGGGTTTCGATACGGCTCTTATGTGAACGAAACTTTGTGTTCCTTATTTGTTATGTCTTGAAACGTTTCACTTCAACGAGATACAAACTTCTACAATGTTAAAATTTCAGAAATGAAACTATTTGAATAAGACAGTCTTTTAATTGATAAATTATATGGCTGTCTTATGGAACCTCACCTGGGTACATCAAACGGTTAGTAGTTTCAAACGTCACTTCGAATCTATACTTAAATTTATTTTAATAAAAAAAAAATTCATTAATGGATTGTCTCTTTGTGGTTTTAGTTATAGACTCAGCAAACGATTCGACTAATGGGCTACATTTTCCACAGTTTCTCTCCATTATTTTAGAAGTAACATATAGTCAAATTGTAAGGGTACAACTTTTAAATTTTAACTATAAAGTACTTTTTTTTAAAAGGATGACCGTTGCACTTCATGAACCGGCGTCTTCAACCAATCTGTATTTTTAAAGAGTACCTTAACTATATATCTAAATGTATTTTATAGCCCCCCCCCCCCGCCCACTCCGGTAACAAGGCTGTTATGTTAGACTTATTTAATATAATTCCGGGCATAGCCGGGTCTACCAACAAGTATATATCTATCTAAATGGCACCTTATGGACCATTATATACATATGTATTAATATATACATTGTGTTTGGTGGCCGAGCGATCTAAGCTGTGGACTAGATTTCAAACCCTGTAAAAGCATAGACAATAACAAAAAAACCTCATAAAGGGCTCATAACGCTTGTTAACCTTAGATGGCAACTCACCTAAAAGAAACAAAACCCTAAATTTCAAACCCGTAAATAGAGTCCCGTAGTCCGTATGATATTTTAAAGAAAAAATAAACATTCCGGAAACTCCTGCGACGCTACTGTGTATCATCGGTTGCCCTGCTCCGTGGAAGAAAAAACATGACTTGCTGTCTAGGTGTCCAGCCACAGCGATATCACAGGCCTTGTGGTTGCGTATGTTTCGGTCGAGTGTCAAATTCCGGCTTCGCTTCGGGAGAAGATTTTCTCCTTGCAAAGGTCTCAACACTTCAGTATTCAGTTAAAATACATCGGTGAGACTTACTTTAACCATTTTTTTTTATCTACTGCTTCGTTGACGTGGTGCCCCAATTTAATGAGTACATAAGCTTATCTCTGCATTTCTTAATCGATTTAAACTGGGTCGACTTTGAAACGTTCAGGTGAATATGTAAATAAAGGATTATGATAAGACACACACAGACTGTGATAACTTAAACGGCAGGCCTATTACACCCCTCTTTTTCCAAAACAAAACGTTGACGAAAGCGCATAGCGCGCCATTTTTATCTATTTTTTTTTTGTATTGGGAAAGACAAGTGGTTCTCAATCCCTTGCTCGTCTGTCAATACGCTCTGGGTCACTTTAAATTTTCAGATATTTGTTATAATTTTTGTTGTAGATTTGTAAAAAATGTGATTTGTGTAAGTTCAGTTTCAAATTATCCTTACACTCTGACTTCACTGCAGCTAGTTAAATTGAAACGATGATACATACTATTTATATGAAACTCTGCAGGTGTTTGGCACACTCAACAAGCTGACAAGACTGATTTATTTCACATTAAACATCTCAAAAAGCAAACGTTCAGGAAGAATATTCACGGGGGATTTCAGATTGTACGAAGCTAAAGTCAATGAGACTCACCGTCTTCTATGCTATTTAACCTTACATTAAAGAGAGTTATAAGCACAATGTATGTGGACACTCGAGCTCTGTTATGGAAAAAGTTGTAAAGACATGTTAAAAGCTTTTATTGAAATAGAAGACGCGCCCTACAACAAGGGCTGGGAGTTAACATAAAAAAAAATTGACAATGTTAAGAGTCAAACAGCGGATTAAACCATTAAAATTAAAGAACACATAATTTTAAAAAGGTGACGTCATAATAATGACAATCCAGTTCCTACAGTCCCTTAAAGATAACTATGAATATTTTTTTTAGATGAAGAGTTTTGTAATATAGATATAAATGATCTGTGATAAGAATCTAGTTGTTCTGACGACGGTTCCTCTACAGCATCGTTATTGTCAAGTCTTAATGGCGTGGAATGTTCCAATGAGTGGCAACGAAAATGTGGTCTTATTTTCTGCAAATGAAAGGATTCAACCACCGATCTGGGTCAAGGACCTCTCACATGAAAGGAGACCCGTGCGTATGGGGAAGAGATCGACAAATACATGTATATCAATATTTTGTTTGGCCCCCATACAAGTTTCAGATGGAAGACTTCACGGATCATCTTATAATATGTGGGAGGATTCCTGCAGTGGGTGACGTGGTGAGTCGAGACGGACACACGATTCACCGCTTTTTTTTCCCCATAAGAATGACAACTGACAGTAACCCGCAAAAGTACACACCAAGATTATGAACACCCGTACACGGTGAGGCCATTTTTTTCTCTGTGCGGACCATACAAGCCTCAAAGGCAACTCGGTGACGATTAAGACATGGCCGGGGAAGACTCGACTTCAAACAGTAAATGAATGGTACGACGCGATTGCTTTGTGCTGTCTAGAAGTAGAAGCAAAGTATGATTACATGTTAAACTTGAAAGTACACACTTTTAAAGAGATGTGAGCCCCAGCAATGGATTATGAGTTATGATAGATATGAGTTATAATGGATATGGGTTATGATGGATATGAGTTATGATGGATATGGGTTATGATGGATATGGGTTATGATGGATATGGGTTATGATGGATAAGGGTTATGATCTCGTCATGGACCGAGCCCTCTCTTCGAAGATCGAGCCCTCTCATCACGGACCGAGCCCTCTCTTCATGGACCGATCCCTCTCTTCACGGACCGAGCCCTATCTTCATGGACCGATCCCTCTCTTCATGGACCGATCCCTCTCTTCATGAACCGATCCCTCTCTTCATGGACCGATCCCACTCAAAACAAAAGACACGACTTTTTAAAACATTTTTGTGTGTCTTCGCATAAAGCTTGTCGAAGACCCACTGACCCGTCAAACCCAACCGCAAAAGCCGGTCTCTAAAAACAAAACAACAAAAAAAAAAATCAAACAAAATTCAGAAGGTGGAGTGACTTTTTTTTAACCTAGAAATGAAAACGGTAATGCGAAAATAAAAAGACGGGATTTTTTGAAGTTGAAATCCCCCGCATGGTCTTTCACGGTTTGGGATGACTTAAAGATACCAGCACCAGGGCATTAGCGGTGGAGATATCTCTAATGCTATCTCGTATCCAGAGATCAACCATCAATGGCTACACCTTTCAATATTCGTAAAATTATAAGTATTCTTCAAACGGCCTGAAATTTCAAATTCATCCATGTGTCGTTTATGTTAAGAGGTTCAAAATAAAAACACCACACAATTCAATAACGAACGATTTTAAGATCTGGCATTTTTTTAATGAGAATTTTTTTTTTTTTAAAATGATTTGGCACTTGGGTACTGAAATCGTATGTTAATGTTAACTGATAATTATATAGAGGTGGTTGAGAATGCAAACCAGTGTAATGCTGGGTACTTAGCTAGTAATAATACTAAAATAAGCATGCTACACCGATTAGGCTGATTGGAGACTAAGCGTTTTACATTCGTATCTGATTAGTGTTCAATATTCCATTAAAAAAAATAATTATAAATTAGAAAAAAATAAAAATGACAAGATTGAATATACACTTTTATGAAACATTTTCAATAAAAATAAACATTATAATATTGTGATGATTTGTTTCATTTTGAGTTTTATGAAATATTTATTTGATTATATTAAGACAAACAACGAGATTTAAAAAAATATATAAATAAACGAAAAGAAATAAAATAATGATAGGATACAAAATTTAATTTTATGAAAAATATTCAAGAAAACTAAAATTATAATATTGTTGTGTTTTATTTTGAATCTCTAATTAAAGTTTTTCTTTGTTATAAAAAGACAATCCTCGATTTTTCACATTTCTTCACGAGAAAGACGAAATAAAATTGTAAAGATCCCGCCTTATGTAAATGTCCATTAGTTTGAAAAGAAAAGAACCTGTAAGTGCAATGAAATTCATCATTCATTGGTCCGGCCTTTTCATTTTGTTCTATACAAATAGAGATACTTAAAACTTAAAAACTATGCATACTGCACTATTTACTTTCATCACAGCCTTAAGCCTTCTTTATTTGGTATTCAATTTTTTTTTTTTAAAAGTATCAACTTACCGTCGCATATGTCGATTATTTCGCGCACACATTCACACAGAAACTTTAAACTAGAAAATCAAGTCAGACGTTTTTGAATGTTATGCTCAATTCTTTTGGCCTCGGCCTCAAACGTTGGACGTCAAAGGGTCTCAGCCCACCAACAAAAAAACACACCAAACGACGTACGACATGATGGTGGCTCGTCATAATTCTAATAACTTAATGTCGTCAGCTCAAAGTGTCAAGACACAAGATCTCAAACTGTTTGATGAACGGTGAATACGTTCTACAACTGATTACCGAACATTTTTTTTAAAATGAACTTGGAAAATAAACAAAATTAGAGCCATCGGCATGCTTCAGTTGAGGCGGTCACGGCCTAATAAATTCACCGGTGAATTATAGTGGAGCAGACCCACCCTGGAGAGGTTCTCATCTTATTTCATTTAGGACAGCTCCGGCCAAAAGTTGTTCTTAGCTGATTTCATTTGGGATTACCCAAGACTAAAGCAGTTCTCATGTTACTTCATTTAGGACCTCCACAGTCTAGATTAGGACCTACACGGCCTAGACTAGGACCTACACAGCCAAGATTAGGACCTTCACATCCTAGATTAGGACCTCCACAGCCTAGATTAGGACCTACGCAGCCTAGATTAGGACCTTCACATCCTAGATTAGGACCTCCACAGCCTAGATTAGGACCTACACAGCCTAGATTAGGACCTACACAGCCAAGATTAGGACCTACACAGCCTAGATTAGGACCTCCACATCCTAGATTAGGACCTCCACAGCCTAGATTAGGACCTCACACAGCCTAGATTAGGACCTCCACAGCAGAGATTAGGACCTCCACAGTCAAGATTAGGACCTCCACAGCCTAGATTAGGACCTCAACAGCCTAGATTAGGACATCCACAGTCTAAATTAATCATTGCTTTGATTGAAGTGGGACAGTACTGGCATAGAGTAGTTCTCAGCTTATTTCATTGGGGCACCGCCCCCACCGGGCCTAGATTAGATTTAAGCTTGTCTTACTTTAAGTGGGACATCACGGCCCAAATAATCCTTAGCTTACTTTAAGTGTGATATCACGGCAAAAATAATCCTTAGCTTACTTTAAGTGGGACATCACGGCCCGAATAATCCTTAGCTTACTTTAAGTGGGACATCACGGCCCGAATAATCATTAGCCTACTTTAAGTGGGACATCACGGTCCGAATAATCCTTAGCCTACTTTAAGTGGGACATCACGGCCCCGAATAATCCTTAGCTTACAACTTTGGCCCAAGATCCATCAACACGAGTAGAAAGGTACACTGTTAAATAAGCCTTTAACTTTATTTATGTATAAAACTTAGACCCTCAAAAGAGAACATTAATTTGGAACTTTTTTGAAACTTTTCAAAATTATCTTTCAAGCTTGTTTCATATTATTCGAGGAAACTCGTTGAAAGTTAATGAAATATAATAAACACAATAAGGAAGTTGATATACCCCTAAAATGGTATAGAAGAAAATCTAACTTTCTAGAAAAATCTAGAAGCTTCATGAAACTTTAAAAAATTGTAATTCTCCACTAGTGAGATTATATATCAGAGATGAATATATATATATGAAACTAAATTAACATTTCTATAAGCTTTTAGATGCCAATAATATAATATGTTCCCATGGAACAATTTAGAACATTCTGAAAAATTATATATTTAATTTAAGACCCCCCTCTCCCGCAAACACAAACACCTCAGTAGCTTGTGACGATTGACTGTTTTAAGTGATCATTTTACGCATGCTAAAAACCCTTTACTAAATGACATAACCAGAAGTATTTTTTCATTTAAGTTAAAAGATAGCAATTTGAATGTCTGAGATAGAAATGAGGGCGGGGAGCTGCTTTAAAATAATTCATGGATAATCAAGTGCATGTGTGCATATTTATATCATTTAAGAAAATGAAACACGAAATTATACCCCACTCCCCTCGAAATCAAACGGAAAATTCCTTAAAGTTCAACACCCCCCACCCCCCCAATAATTCATTCTGGATAAGAATTTATATTATGTGTCAAGGATATATATTTTTTTTTTTTGTCTTAGAGAGTAATAATTAATAATTATTTAACCTTGCAAAGCGTGAGGCCCCTTGAGAATGTCAAACTTATGATGCCCTCCCCCCCCCCTCCTTTACCCACAAACTCCGTTTAAAAATGTAAATCTAAACAAAGTTAAGTCAGTTAACACATCATTTAAGAAATGGTTCCACTCAAGAGATTTTTTTTAAAGGGGGGGGGGGGGGGGGAGGGTGTATGTCTCCAGTCGACGGGTCGTGAAAGAACCCTTTTCTTCTTCAATGTGTCAAACCCTTAGTCGGATTCTACCAATCGGTGTTGGTATTTCACAGCTCAGCTTTCTTTTCATTAACTGGGAATGGAAAAAAAATGTGGTGGAGTGAGATTCCTTACTAACTCAACCCACCTTATGGCTTGTGGGGGTGGGGGTGGCTGGGGGAGTTTACTGCAACACACTTTTTTGTTTCACTTCTCACTGGAAACAAATGGCGGTGAAGGGTTGCGGTTCAGAAATCATGTGTGAACGTTGAACACATTGAAGCTGCTAAGGATTTATTGTTTCAAAAGAATTCGCAGGATATTAAACCAATATATATATATATTTCTCCCTCTTTTTCTCTCTCTCATTATCATTCATTACAAAAATAAAAGTCTCAACATTTCAATATTGGTTGTGATTGATAAAGTAAAGCATTTTAATCAGGGCATACAAATATAACGACAATGTCTACCTTTGACATAAGAGCCAGCCATCATAATGAATAATAGTTTGTAAAAAAAAACCGGCTATATTTCAAAGTGACACAAATGGCTACACAGATTCTTCGTTAAATAACAAGACATAATTTCCAATGTAAGTTGAATGAATGCACGTGTTAAAATCATTGTTACCTAAAATATGGCTTCACAACCAAACAATAAGGTCCGCCACAACCAAAAAGACATTTATAAAAAAAAATTAACCCACAACAAGGCTGAACCGTGTTATATACAGCTGATATTCTTTGTTTGAGATCCTCTAGGTCGTGAATCCTTAAGTTAAACCATCGGATTGAAACCCAACACTCTCAGAGGCGTAGCTAGAGTGTTTGGCGCCCGGGGACAAGATTCGCGCCCGGGGACAAAATTCGTTTTAAAGCGCCCTCTTTTCCTTTTTTCAACTCTCAAACCCATTATTTTCATCAACAAAATAATAATACCAAAGCACATTTTGGCGCCCCTAACTAGCTGGCGCCCGGGTACATCTGTAACCCCCTGCCCCCCCCCTTACGCTACGCCTCCGCAAACTCTCCCTTCTTCTAAACTTAGTGCGCAAATCCAGGTATGGATAAGTCGTTATAACATGTGCATGATTAAAAATAATTAGCGTTCGCTAGTTCAACCTAGCGATGAAGACGCAGTTGTGTAGCTACGCTGCTAAGTTGAGCTTCTGTGGCATGTTGAGTATACCATATGGTCGTAAATGGTATATGAGAAACTCCAGGTCGTACATTTTACTCGGAGAAACGTAATGGAAGCTAATGGCGTAGACGCTCATATTTTCAGGACCCTGTCGTTTGGGGGAAGAGAAGGAAAGTCAAAACATTTTATAACTTCAAAGACTTGATGATATTCTGAAAGAAACTGGACCTGAACATAATCATGAGTTCAACATCAACACAAATTATGAATTATGAAATCATCAAACAAAGAGGAAAAAAAAAGAGAGACAAAAAGAGACAAAACAAGGTGCTCGGGGTATTGGGGATGATGGGGCGAAGACTGTGACATTAAGAGGGACTATTTGACTGACCAGTATTGCTATCTTGTGACATGATTGAACTTAGCGACCCACAGCGATCTGAATGCCCTGCTTTGCAGTCGTGTGACCAACTGGACTTGGTGACCCAAAGTCACCTGAATATGTTGTGATTTTGTCATGTTGACCAACTGGACTTGGTGACCCATAGTCACACGAATATGTTGTGATTTTGTCATGTTGACCAACTTGGTGACACACATTGATCTGACTGTCCTGGTTTGTTGTCATGTTGACCAATAGGACGTGGTTGTGCCTTTGTCACGATGACCGATTGGGCCTTGTGACCACATTGTCCTGTGTTGATTTTATGTTGACCGACTGAACTTTGTGACCCATAGCGACCCGATCGTCTTGTGTTATTTCATGTTGGTTGACTGGACTTTGTGACCAACTGCGACCCGATCGTCCTTTGTTATTGCATTGTTGACTGGCTCGACTTTGGGAGTCGTTTTCACGAAATTTGTAAACGTAAATGTGTAAATATTGGTTTGATAGCTAAAGTGAATGGTCATCACCATCATCATCATCATCATCATCATCACCATCATCACCACCATCATCACCATCACCATCATCATCACCATCATCATCACCATCATCATCACCATCATCACCACCATCATCATCACCAGCACCATCATCACCATCACCACCATCATCATCATCACCATCATCATCACCATCATCATCACCATCATCACCACCATCATCATCACCAGCACCATCATCACCATCACCACCATCACCATCATCACCATCATCACCATCACCATCATCACCATCACCATCACCATCATCATCACCATCACCATCATCATCATCATCATCATCATCACCATCACCATTATCAACATCATCACCATCACCATCATCACCATCATCACCATCATCACCATCACCATCATCATCACCATCACCATCACCATCACCATCACCACCATCACCATCATCACCACCATCACCACCATCACCATCATCATCATCATCATCATCATCATCATCATCATCACCATCATCACCATCCTCATCACCATCACCATCATCACCACCATCATCATCATCATCACCATCACCATCATCATCATCACCATCATCATCATCCCCATCATCACCATCACCATCACCATCATCATCCCCATCATCACCATCATCATCACCATCATCATCACCATCACCATCATCACCATCATCATCACCATCATCACCATCATCACCACCATCATCATCACCACCATCATCATCATCACCATCATCATCATCAAGTCCCGTAGTCCTTGGTCACAGATTAATGAAAACGACCCTCCTCCATTCCTCTCTATCTTCTGCCCTACGCATAGCATCGCCTACTTTTAATCCCGTCCACTCTTTGATGTTATCTTCCCCTCTTTTTCTATGTCTTCCTCTTCTTCTCCCTCCCCTAGTTGTGCCCTGCATGGTTTCTCTGGCGAGCCCTTGTTTTCTTGTCACGTGGCCAAACCACTCAAGTTTGCGCTTTTTTACAGACACCAGGAGGTCATCGTACAGCCCAATTGCTTGACGAATCCTTTCTTTCACCTGTTCATTGAGTGAGTGGTCATGAGGTGTAAAAAGAAGTGAGTGCTCTTATAACCTGGTGTACAAAAAGAATATAGGTTGGAGAATAAAGTTAGCAGCTACACAGACCACCGCCTGGATTGTTCATATATTATCATAATATTAAATTTAAAAACGAAAACCATAATATTTGATTTATTCAATGACATTTTTTTTGTTAATTTCGTTTGCACAATCATCTATCGTTGTGTCCGAGCTCAAATGAAAATGATACAAAATTCAAACGTAATATTTCTTTCCAATCGGTGCCCATTTCAGTTTTTTGAGAACATAATTAAAAGATTGCGCCATCTCAAAATGTCTCAAACAATGTATACATCATTTCTTGGCATTCTACTACTTTGCGTGGAACTGGTAGCGGAGATCTGTAATGTCAGGTTGAGAAACGTTTCCCCCAAAACTTTGTTTAGTGGGGTACAAATTTACACCCCCCCCCCTCTTTCCTAGTAAACATTCATGTGTATGGAAATGCAGATGACTTTCAGCCAAGTTCATAGGCCTCAACTTTACTTTAGTCCCGGTAGTAACACTGTACAGTACATCATAGGCATGCATAGACCAGAGCCGAGAGAGAAAATATTGCCAGAAACAGTCTCTCACCGTCTCTATGAACATAGTACAAGGCTGAGGCTTCGTATACCCCAAAAGAACAAACCCTACGACCATAGAGAGCCCCCATTCCTTTGTAGTCATATAAAAGTATTTTAGCCAAATGTCCAGAGGCAGTTAAAGGTATTCTTTCTGTGTTGCGCTGCTGGTCGATTCGTAGTTGTCGAGCTGACACAGTCTCCCAGAACATACCATCAGAATCACGACCTAACCATGATACCGAGCAGTGATGGGTTTATTTCAATGACTTTTTAGCAAACATCTCACGCCTCTATTGAGTGACCCAGCTGTAGCCCTTTAATTCACTTTCAAAAAATGGCACCACGTTTAAACCCGAAGGCTAAAATTGAAGCTCCATCTCAACCTGGATTTGTACCTATCTCTCATCATCAGAAACGGCCTTGTGGATACCATGTTGTAAATCAACAACACACGGCACTGTAAAATTTGCAGACATTGTTAAAGCGTAGTCTCAAGTTGAAACTCCAATCGCGTCATTCACCTCTAAGCTGAAGTAGTTGCTCCCATTTCACAGTTTGAAGAAGCACAAAAAAACCAAACAAACATACACCACTCGGTGTGACATCTTGGTTTGATGATTCCTCAGAGACAGTATGGACCATCAAGTCACCATCGCCTACAGTTAAATCTACTAAATTAGTTGTCACACAGACATTCTAATAAACAAACTGTGGGAGTGGGGGGGGGGGAATGTTCCAAGTAACGCCTCGGGGGGGGGGGGGGGGAAGGGGGAAGAATTTTAGGACGTTAACGTAACCATCTTGGTATCTAGAAGTTCGACTGTTCAAGCTGTAGGCGGTTGGGAGGGGGGTGGCAACCCTACAAACTACTTAGTGCTCATTGGTTGCTATTGCCCTCGGTTACCTAGTCAATCAAGTGAAATGTGTGGGGGGGGGGGGCTGTGTCAGCGGCGGAGATCTGCCGTGGTTTTGCTTCATGGCCCTATTTTTTCTTTCGGGTTATGGGTGTGGAGACACATTGGGTGGTGCATACCCAATTTAGGCTCAACGGCCCGCTGTTTTTCTTAACAAATCTTATGGCATTTTCAAACTATAGTTCATCGGCAGCAAGTCTTTTTTTTTTTAAAATACACGACCCTGTCAGACCCAGTATAAAAAAAAAATAGAAACTAAATGTTTTAGACAACAATTTAACAAAATGACTTACACATAGCCAAAGCCGCAAGTCTAAAATTAAAATCCTAATCGATTAATCTTGAAAAATTGCTCCAAAAAGAAAATGTGGTGAAATGCTTACCGCACGTCCGTTTTCAAAATCGTAGTCTCTAGCTAATGCCGCTGGTACATTGTTACCGATGTAGGTCTCCGGCGTCAAGCAGTGAAACCTCGTCCGGTTCAGTGCGTCTAAACTTGGCTTTAAGACGACCCCGAGATTTTGAAGGCATCGCCCCATTTCCACGTCCTCATAACCAGTGTCGTTTCTACACATTGAAGCATTTTCAAATCCCCGCTGACCGTACCGAGTTAGGGCCTCTTTGCTGACGACGTAGCCCGCCCCACCGCTGGCGTAGCCCTGTTTCAGAAAAGGCCTGAAACGCTGGCCAAAGTACAACGGTTTTTGGGGGTCTTCGCCGGACAGGAAGTAGCGGAGGTTTTCCATGACGAAGTAGGTATCGTCGTCTGCTTTCAAGAACCAGTCGGCGTCATCTAGATGGTGGTCGTAAAGATATTTGAAGGCCTTTTTGGGGGAGGGAAGTAAGGGATGTAAGGGAAATAAAAAAAAACAACAAGTATTGAAATATTGATATAATTTGTTTTACTTTGTTACGTTGTCAATACTTGTATGTATATTTAAGCAATAAATGCTTTTTCCAATAAAACCCTTACTTTACAGGAAATGCAGCCAGTTTTTCTAGATGACTGAGAAATGGGCCAGGCAATTCTCTGGCCCATTCTGGCACTCACTTAGAGCAGAGGTCAACAAATCGCGGCTCGCGAGCCGCATGCGACTCTTTAGCGACCTGAATGCGGCTCGGCCAGTCGGCCACAAATCGGATTTGATTCCCAAAAAAGCCCATGGTTCTTGACACGTTCTTGAAAAGCAATTTGGCTCTCAAAAAAAAATAAATACTTAATCGCCCTGCTGCTGATTGTTGGCTCTTTTGACTCATGAGATTTCCGATCACTGACTTAGAGATTTAAGTGACGCCGAACGCGTTTGATCCCACCCTTCTCTGGTGTTGAAATGTCATTTTTCGTATTGTTGTGCTATATTAATTTCACTAATATGTATGTATGATATCACACTGAAATAAGATATCAGATAGCAAACCTTAAACGCATTAAATTATAAGCTGTCATGGAAAATAGACATTATAATTTTGTAGAGATAAAAAACATGTTTTAGTCATTGGGCATTGTGTAATCCGACTATGCCTCTTTTTTTGTCCCCCCCCCCATCCAAAGAAACCTCCCACACCCCCCATCCAAAAAAACCTCCCACACCCCCCATCCAAAAAAACCTCCCACACCCCCCCCCCCCCCCATAAAAAAACAACAACAACAAATCACAAAACAAACAACCCTACAAATGTAAGTTCCATGACATTAAAATATACGAATATTGATGCGTTATTGGCTCAACAGCTACTTACCGTATATTAGCTCCTTTAACGTGAGAAATTGTGGGTAAAATGTTTACTTACAACAAGATGTTCGTATTATCCGCGGGTGAAAGAATTTCTTTCAATATCGGTTACAAAAATGTAGCGTACTATATTTTAAATGTCTTTAAAATTAAAATCCTGGCCGACCCGCATTCAGCGCGAATCCTTTATGCGCATTGCACAAGTCATTTAAGAAAGCGCCCATCCGTAGGGATATAATAGCATTGTCGGATAGCATTGTATGGCCATCATTCATTTTTAATGTAATAATTAAGAAACATTGAAGTTTGAAATAAAAATACGTTTACTTAATTCGTTTAGCCATAACATGGACAAGACTGTAAGATAACGTTATACGTTGGCGTGACAGATAACGTTATACGTTGGGTTGACAGATAACGTTATACATTGGCGTGACCGATAACGTTATACGTTGGGTTGACAGATAACGTTATACGTTTGCGTGACAGTTTAGACATGGACAAGATTGAAAGATAACTTATTCGTTTACATGACATCTTAGACATGGACACGATTGACAGATAACATTATACATTGACATGACATCTTAGACATGGACAAGACTGACATATAGCATTATACGTTGGCATGACATCGTAGACATGGACAAGACTGACAGATACCGTTATACGTTTGCGTGACAGTTTAGACATGGACAAGATTGAAAGATAACTTATTCGTTTACATGACATCTTAGACATGGACACGACTGACAGATAACGTCCTACGTTGACATGCCAGTTCAGGGCTTTAAATTTTTTTTCTTTTAATATGTTCGCATTATACAATCACGTTATATGCGGTAGCATAAGGCATTTAGATCGTATTAAGAAAACCCTTGCATCAAGAATATACTGTGTACAGAAAAAGAGAAAGAAATAGATGTGAATAGATGTAGGACCGTCTTGAAATGAAAGAACATTTTAAGAGGAATTACGAAACTGGGTTTCAAACACATTAAAAAAAAACAAACAATTTTAACTGACGGTAGCTATTTTTTTTTCAAACTGTCCACCGGACCAGTCTCTCGTCGATTTGCTTGAGCTGGTCCCACGAATAACACACAACTACAAACAACACGTGACACGCCATGTCTGTGAACATGCCTGGAGCTCACCGTCAGGGCAGCTCAATTAATGGAGAGACAAAAAAGAAAGAAACAAAAACGATAAACATAACGAAATAGTTAATATGTGTATGGTTTTTGCCTTTGTTATTTTTGTTAGCTGAAATATTTCTATGTTATTTCCAAAGCAGTTTGAATAAAATTCAAACTATTACTATTCCCTACACACAAAAAATTAATTAAGCTTGTCAAGTGTCTGAATATGCACACGCGAAATTCCGACAGTGCATGAACAATTTTCAAATAATCAATGACCCAAGATACACCTGGTCTACATCGCGATGTATATACTCATGATGTATTAATAATTTATATTATGAGATCAGCTATACAGGGGAAGCTACTGCTTTAATTTGTTTGGTTTCACCTGCATTGTCTTCGCAGTCAGGTGTTGCCTCCCTTCTTTGGCGTTCACCCCCACGGTGGGGAAGCTGTCGTTCTTCTGCGAGCTGATGAACACGACAACATTACACCTCTTGGTCCAAGTGTTCTTCACATGTATTGCCTTTCTAAATATTAAAATAAATAAGATTAGATGAGATAAGATTTGATAGGATTGTTTTATTGTTACAAATTAGTGGAACTATGTTTTGATTACATGATTCATCTTCAAATTAGTGAAAATTTGCAACTAGTACAAAATTTAACAGCAGCATTTGGATAACCATTCTGATTTAGATAACATATTTTAAAAAAAATATAATAAAAGAATACTAAAAGAAATAATTACAAATAATAAACTTTTTTTACTGTGCCGTATAGGATTATATATATACATAAATTAATGTGTTAGGTTAAACCAGAGCCTGATTAAGGCATTTTGACCCTTCCCCACACTCGTCGAAAATGCTAGATAATTGTATACACTGATTTGAACCAAGGCGAGGTATCGCCTAGCAATTTTTCACACCGATTAGAACCAGTAAATCGTTGTTTGCCAATGATGTTAATACTGTTCAAAAATCGAATAAGAAGCTATT
The DNA here is from genome assembly GCA_964017045.1 of Omphiscola glabra. Classification (NCBI taxonomy): domain Eukaryota; kingdom Metazoa; phylum Mollusca; class Gastropoda; family Lymnaeidae; genus Omphiscola; species Omphiscola glabra. Next base: position 13,657,005 of record OZ024811.1, on the reverse strand, counting down.
AGAGTGGGGCGGCATCGCGGTAATGCAGGAGTGTTTTGAAAATATCACACAGTTTTAGTTTTTTTTAATTCATCACAAATTAAGCTTTTAAAATACATAAGTTTTGTTTTATAATCATTTTTGTTAACTAGCTTGTAACACAACAACTTAACCTTGAACTGTCACATGACAATATTATTTATTCCTAAATCACGATGGCATAGGGGGATCTGACAATAATGAATTATATCACGAGAAAAAGCAGGAACTAGTCTTTGATAGCGGAAGGAAAACTCATGATTTTCTAGGTAGAGAGTGTGCACGAATTTGTCTGAGAGGATGGACGCCATGTTAATTTTACTACGATGTTAATTTGCGGATAGAATGATATTCAAAGTGTATTATATTCTTTACACTGTAACTTTGTCAGTTTCAAGGATGTACTAATGCCAGGGATTTATTTTATTATTTATCATGGAATAAAGTACCGAGTGAATTATTCATTTGAATTTATTCAGTTCTTCAATAAGTATAAGTAGCCACAGGCCATATAGATCATAGTACAGAATTAGTTAACGGTGTAACAATCATTCACATAACATATGGTTACAGAAGTTATATCAGCAACATTACGTAGCTGAAACTACATTTTTGATTTTCAAAATTAACTTCACTCGATGTTGTTTAAAACAGGTTTCCAATATCAATTCATGTTGCATGTTTCTGTCAAATCACGCATCGCTAGCCTCGCATAGTCTTAAGGCGGGACGTGTGAAACTCGATGTGTGCACGGTTGTGTTTGCTTAAACATGGTAAATATTACCCAACGAGCAAAAAAACTAGTTTAAATACAATTCGGAGTTGAGTTTTGGATCGTTTCATTCAGTTGGGGGGGGGGGTGAATAAGGTGAGTGGGTGGCATCTTTGAAATGGGGAAGCCTAAAACTGGTGGTGGTAGGGGGGTGCTATCTTTGAAATGGGGAAGCTTAAAATTGGTTTTGGTCGGGGGGGGGGCAATCTTTGAAATGGGGGAGCTTAAATTTGGTGGTGGGGGCAATCTTTGAAATGGGGGAGCATAAAACTGGTGGTGGGGGTGCAATCTTTGAAATGTGGGATCCTAAAACTGGTGTTTATTAGAGAAGGAGAAATATAAATATTGAATATGAATTTCTGCAATCCTATGGTTAGTTTTGAAGTATGTTGCTCCAAGAAGCAGTTCCCCCGGACCAATAAGTGTTGGAAAGCAAATGGTAACATTTTTGAGTACCATTGTAGCACTAGTTGAATCATTTGTTTAACTTATTTCTGAATAAATTTAGAAAATAAAAAATGTATTTAAAAAAAATAACTCCTTAATTTGGCGAAATCTGTTTATAATGCCTTATTATTTACATTATTATTTTGTGTGTGTGTGATCAAGCGTGTAGAAAAGCGTTGAAATAGGAAGATGCGTAAGGTGCTATGAATGCCACCCCCACATCCCCCAACTTTCCCCCTCATTTCTATTTTTGCCACAATTAAAATCTGGACTATATGAAAATTAGGTAAATTTACAATTGTAATGAAAACTCTGTACTGTCTTATTATATAGTTTTGTTATTTTCTGCAAAAAAAATCAAAGTAACAACATAAAAAATAATAGTAGTAATAATAATAATAAAATAATTCCTTAATGGATTATTATTTAAACTGAACCCTTAGAGTAGCCTTTGTCTTAAGTAATTTTAAACGATTAGAAAATAAAACTTTAAATAATGTTTAATTACGGGTTTTCATGCTCTGGTGTGTATACATATTGGATTAAATATAAATATATATATATATATATGCGTGTATTAGAGTCTATAGGGCAGTCTGTGATGACTTACTTGTCTAAGTTCTGTGGGGACGTCAAGATCCAGCATGCAATGCGAACAGTTTTGAAAAGTTGTTTTGCAATGATATCATTATCTGACCCAAAAAAAAAAAAAACCACAAAGAAAAATGCGTTTGATCACATTCAATTATTGACACGGAAATCAGAGCCTGTCTGATTAAACAAATAAGAAGAGAAAAAAGCAAACAAACAAACAAGCAAAACCGTCAACAAACAACAAAAACACTACATTGATCAAATAAATCATCTAAGTAACAAATAGAGTGCTGGGATTCACAATAGTTGTGCTATGAATGACGTAACTAGCTCTGATCTAATATTAAAAGTACAGATGTTTGTTAGCGAAATCTATATATATATATATTTTTTTTAAAATCCTGCACACTTTTCAAAGATGTTTTTCATACGTTGGTGGACACCAACAAATACCTTGGTGCAACTCACCATCATCAGTAGTCTTTAGCTGAGTGTTAATTGGGTCGTCTTCCATCTTTCTTAAATTATCATTGCCCATTGTGTTTGGTTTGCAAGCTGTCTTAAAGAAATGAAGGATGCTAAGGCTGGTTTACAGTATCTTAAACATAATATTCAACAAAAAGTTGATAGAAAAGAGACCAACAAAAAAGTAACAATAAATTGTAGTCCATTGAACAGTATTGGTGATTAATGAATTATTTCGATAACAAACACATTGATTCAACGCAGCAGAAAACTTGCATTGACTTCGAGAGTGAATAACGCTTTCAAAATGAAGGAAGAAAAAAAAAGCATGCTTGTCAGAAATTGTAATGGATATTTTTACTTAATATTTTTTTTTCCAATTTTACCGACTTCAGTAAAAGTCTTCATTAAAACTTTTAACAACAAAAAAAGTTTTAAAAAAAAAAAGCGATTCCACCAAAATAAAAGTTGATTGACAGTTGATTAGTCTAATTTGTGTATAGTTAGTTGGAGATTATTTTTAAAGGTCTACCACCAATGTTCACAAAACACAAGATGCATGTAAGTAATTTTTTTTAAAACCATAAATTATCGTGTCTCTCTTTTAAATGCATGTTTTAAAGGTTTTAAAATATTTTTAGTATGTTGAAAAAATTGCATGCCCTTCAATGCTATTATATTGAGTTAAAAATAAACATACAGCAAAATTTCACGTATGTTACTATGTCATTTAGCTGATCTCAAACGGTTTAATTGTTACACAAATGGACTCAATGCAATGAAATTTGACTCGATTCAACATATGTCAAAAAGTTTGTTCAATACAACAAATAGTAAATGTAAAAAAAAAATTAGTTATTTGCATAAATGCAATGAAATTTGACGACCAGATTTATCAAAATTTAGTAAAATTACAAGAAATTTAATTACATATAAAAAATCAAACCAGCACATTGACTAAAAAACTAACATCTCACTAAAATTCATTTTTGTTGTAAAATAAAAATGAAATACTACTTTTATATAAATATATAATATATATATATATATATATACAATGAACCTCATATACAATAGAATTTGATACGAAAACAACAATTAAAATAACTGAAAGTTTGAGAACAAATACAACAGCCTTACACTTACATAAAAAGTGTCCTTCCAGCCCTCGGGGTTAATGTTACGTAAGTAGAAGATTTTGAACGTACTGGTGACGTCAAGAACTTGGATTATCAACGTCATGCTCAGGCCAAAACATAAGCCAAAAACAAAGTTTAGCTGGACCATCTTTAAGCCTAAAATAGACAATCTCATGTAATATCAGATCGATTCCTAACAATTTTTACGGTTAAAAAATCTATTTAGTTATTTTTTTGCAGCCAGCTAGTCTTAGTTAATATTGTAAAAACTTACACTACAAATAGACTATATTTTAGTTTTATATTTCAAAATGTCATCTATTGCAACGGTTTTATTTGTGCCACTTCCGGGAATGAACAAATAAATATGGATAGATGCCACTTTCATTTGCAGGAACTTGTTTAAACAAATATATATATTAAATAAATATAATTGATTGCTTTTTTTCAATTGTTATTAAAACAAACACAAATTTTACTTTTTTTAATTCCAAAAAATACTTTTATTAAATTTATAACGAGATAAAAACGTAACCTTTAAATACACTTCTAATAAGAAAATGCCGTTAAGTCAATCAGTTCTGCGAAAGTCCATAGCCAAATAGCCTTCAGTAATCCAATTATAACGCATCCAAATGAGAACAAACCAAATGAAGTGCAAAATAAGTTATTTTGTGTATGGAAGGGACTACAATCCGGTGGAAGATTTATTATTTTTTTAAAAAAAATCTGAGTGGGAGGGTAATTGCAAATTTGCCCCAGGCAGCACAAGATACGTCTCAAAATAAAGTAATGAATGCAATAAATAATTAACCTTCTTTGGTACATACGTATTCGAAGTAGGAAATAGGATGTGTACATTTTTACGTGGATGACAATATATTTAAATCATATGGTATTAAAAGAGATGTTAAGTTCTCTTTTCACAAATAAACATATGTTTGAAAATTAAGAAAAATCAATGGCGTTAACAAAACGTGGGTACATTTGTATAAGTATACCCGTGAATATCAAAACCCAATAATTTTACACACTTGAAAATTTAATTTTAAAAATAGAGATAGATTAATATTTTCTTTTAAAAAAAGTGAAAATATATTTTTGTTTTTACTACGGGAAAAGTAAAGTTGTTGTGTATTTTTATGACATTAACAATTTTTTTGTTTAAACCAAGACACTCAAGACAGTAATAGACGTGAAAAACTGTTGCGATATTCCTTTTCTTAGAAAAAGAAAATTCTTTGTTTTACGATTTTCTCATAATGTATAATTTAAAAAACAAAGCAAAAGTGTGTTTAAATTTTTGTTGAAGTTATCAATATATCGAATTTCTTTATAAAATGTATATCACATTTAGAGTTTTTGTTGTAAATTTAAGAATATGTTTTCAAATTTTGGGGATAGGAAATAGTGTGTGCAAATTTTACATGGATGACAATAACTTTAAATCACATGATATTACATTTCTGAAACATAGATGTTATATTCTTATTTTACAAATGAACATATGCTCAAGAATTAAGGAAATTCAATGTCTTTAACAAAACGTAAGTAAATTGACATACATATAAAAGCCCAATCATTTAACATAAGTGAAAATTAATTTTAAAAAAATAGAGATGGGTTAAGACTTTCTTAGATAGATATATAGAAAAACAAAAAAATATATGTCCTATTTAAAAATTACTTCAAAAACGTAATCAAAGCACAAACACTTTTTTCTTTAAGTGGCATAGCAAAGAATGCCAGGTTCTCGCTATTGATGTTAATGAAAAACTTAAATGTCAGTTAGTTGAACTCATTGTCCGACTTGGTTTTTATTCAAGTTAGCATTCACCATCGAATAATCTCTGAACAACTACTTCTTAATATACATATAGTAGTAATTTAATGTTGTGTCATAAGTGGGGACATAGTCTCTAACTATGAAGCATTTGTGAATTTTTTTTTTTTTTTTTGATGGATTGAAGATGCGTTTCCTAGATTGAGTAAATTGTGATTTGTGCAGAGAATTGGACGTCTTTGTTGTGCTTTGCTCATTACATGATTACATTGTGTTGTGTGCAATGTGTAAAATAGCTTTGCTTATTATACAAGAGCGTTAAAATACGTCTGAAGGTTGGGAAATGTATCATTGAATAATTATTCCTAGACCAAGATGGGCAACGTGTATACAAAATAGCCACAGCTCTAGTGAACGAAAAATAAAATTCGCCACACTATTTATACTTTTATAAATCATAAAACAACAATATTATAAATCAAATGAGAGTAAAGGCCGTCAAAAGGCGGCCCCTCTGTTAGTTTTTATGTATTACAAAGAGAATGTATGGTAAATAGTATGCTTAAAAAATAATGTCATTTTTAGTTAATTTTGAGAAAAATAAACACTTGACATGTCGTTATAATAATATAATGATAATTTCCGCAAAACAGTTCAAGGAACCCCCTATCCCGCATTTTAACACAGGTGTAGCGACGCGTATACAGTCATGGGTGGGTGATTAAACGGACAGAAAGACACGCCAATGTTCTTTTTTAAGAACACATTTTTTTGCATAACAACTTGCTGCAAAAAAACTTATTTGACAACTAAGATAACATTGTAAAAAAAACTGAGGCCTTTTGATAATTCAAGATCACCATAAAAAAAATGAACATAAAAATGAAAATATTTTTTTTTTAAATGTAAATGTCTAGGTTTGAATGGTGTGTGTGGTTGAAAACGCGACTGTAACAAGATGGCGGAATAAAAAGAAGAAGAGCACGAAAGAAAGCAAATCAGACATTTGTCACACAATAAAATTTGTGTTAAGAACACTAAAGTCTTTGGTCAAAATCAGAATGTATGTCTTCGGATATATATAGTATTCCTTAAGTAAGATGATGACAGCTCCTTCAAACTAACATTATACTCATTCCACACGATACTTGGCTCCTACAACTGATGTGCCGCCGACCCAACGTCTTGTTGTGAGCTATAAAAGTGTTGAGAGTTCACGTGGAGCTTAACAGGCAGCAGTGAAATCCCTGGCACATTTCCTAATATTTGGAATTTTTATTCAAAATTGTATACCTAGATGCACCAGAGCGGCGTCTGCATGCTAAAACAGCATGGACACAAGCGATATAGCACTCAATCAATCAATCAATCAATCTTTACCTTGGATTACTAAATTAAAAAAAAGAATGGAAAATACGTTTAAAAAACAAAACACATATCTACCATATTTTAAAACGTACAGATGATAAATCTAACTAACCTGCCAACGTCAACGATGATTTAAATGTGATCTGTGGTTAAGATGGAATTTATTTCTTGTAATGTTAAAGTTTTAACATTTTAAGTTCTGATTTGTTTTAATTTATATAAATCGATGAATTATCTGCAACAGAGCACGTTACAATTTAAACACTATATATATATATATAATGACGATTCCAGGTTTTGCAATATTTCTATCCCACCTACCCCCCCCCCCCCAAACCAAATCGTTACCGATGCGTACCAATGCAATAGAGACCCTAACGCAGTGGTTCTGAAACGTCCTAAGGCAGCGGACTTTAATATAGTTTCTCGTGGTGTTGTAACCCCCCCCCCTTCCCCCTCCCCACAACATAAAATTATTTTCGTTGCTACTTCATAAATACGTGTTTTCCGGTGGTCTTAGGCGACCCCTATTAAATGGTCGTTCGACCCCCAAAAAGGGTCACGACCAACATGTTGAGAAACGCTGCCCTAGCCAATGTCCTCGTTCCCACCAATGATGTCTTCAAAGAAAGAAAAAAAAACTGGCATTATTTACTTTGAACTGCGCTGAGACTAATATAGCATGGATACAAGCGCTATGTAAGTATTCAATCAATCAATCAAACTGATTGCATCTGCAAACACCGTCAAGCCAAAATGTCTATTAATTTTTTAAATTTATTGAACCTCTCCACTTTCGTAACGTATTGAAACTAGTGAGCGATTTCATCCTCAAAATAAAGTTATGTAGATTGAACACATTTAATTTTTTTTTACAAGCATACAAGTTTTCGGAAAAAGGAATCATATGCAAATGAAAATGTATAATTTAAAGAGAAATATAAAAACACGCTATGCTAATCTTGAATTCATAGACAGGAGCTTCGAAACGTCAAAATCTTTTGTCCTGTCCATGAATTCAAGCTTAGCATACCTTGTTCTTATATTTCATTTACACAACTTAAGTGCAATCCATCAATTATTGTATTTAAAGAGCCAGGTATCGACAGTGGTCAGTGGATGCCACTGGTGACCTATAGATGATACAGTTTTCTATTGTTGACCGTGCTTTGGCAACTGGACGTATTTCCTTCTCAAATTGACTTCGGAAAGTGGGTCAAAAGTGAGAAGTGAAAAATAAAAGCGTGTAAAAAAAAAATTTCATTCGAGGATTGTTGGATATGGTCAGAGACCACAGTGTAATTTTACATTATCTAAGATATAGGCTTATAAATACAAGTACGTTGCCTTATAGGCTTTTATCAATGTTACTTGATATGCGCCTAGATTGGCATTCATTCCCTTCACCCCCCCCCCCCCAAACCATGTGATATTTATTTTTGGTTTGTTTGCATTCTTGTCGGTTATAGACTCAAAACCTACTGTAGCTACAGAGCTGAAATTTTCCACTGATGCTTTCCATTATCTAAAATTAGAGAAGGATAGGTCCATCTATTTTTTCGACCCGACGAAGGCAGATATTGGCCAAAATTATTCCACTCCTTATTATGAGACATAAAAAGGAAAAATTGCAATGATTTTTTTATTTTTTTTCGAGGGGCGTGCAGTGTCCAGTTCGATCATGAACGTTTAATAAAGTTTTCATTGATGAACAGAAGTGAACGCCCTTTCTCTGCGAGGTGCTTAAGAGAGCCTTTGATCTTTACAAGAGAACACTGTGTTGAGTGGTCGGCAAGCCGCTATAAACTTGTCAACCAGAGCCCCGGGAACTAATCTGCCATAGAGAGAATCTCTTTCATTTTTCTCTTTGGTTTTACTTCTACAACTTAAAAGTAATTTTCATTTTAATGTAGCACCGTAGACACTTGTTTGGTATACATTGAAATGTGTAACTAGGCTCATGTGTACAGCTGCTTACTTGACTAAATGGTTTCATACATTTTAATACAATTAAATTTCGATGAGCTTTGATATTATTAGAATAATTTTAATTGTGCATAATTCCCTTCAGAATATGTTTAAAATTTTGTGCAAAACAGAATTTCACACATTTAAGAAGTACATTCCCAACTCGGCCCTGGGAAAAAAAGTCTGAAGGAGTTTTATTGAGAAGATTTGTGTAATTCCCCCAGTGGCGTAGCGAGTTTAACTCGCGCCCGGGGCACAATACCTTTTTAGAGTCCCCCCCCATTCGAAAACCATACAATATTATATGTAAAATATACCATTTGGCGCCCCTTTGTGAGTGGTGCCCTGGGCATGATGCCCCTTGCCCCCCTCGCTACGCCACTGAATCCCCCCCCATGTTTCTGTTTTCAAATGAAAATGACATTACTCACAGCTATATAAAATTAAAAAAATTGGTACGTTTTTGGATCCTTTGATCAATTTATTGTTTGGCCGTTTATACAATTATCATGAAATAAGATAAGAAAATAGAATGTAATTAAATGTACTAGAATCGTATTCTCACTGTCATTGCCAATAAGCTGACAATTTCATAAAATGATAGTGTTTAAAACTAGAGCACACCCTTTCTGAGAGTGTACCAATTAAAATACCGGATATTACCGCATGCAATGATATTTCTGGTAAAATGTGTCCCGCGAGTCAGACGCTTGCTTTACACGACGACGTGAATGTCAGGAATTTTAATTGAACAAAGTATCGTCTACAACACTCAGTCCACTTTCATTTGACGACCGAGCGCGCGGCATTGAAACTGTGCGTAATAAACGTAATACAAATTGCGCCCCTTGATTGGTATGTGAACATGGTCTTTTCGATATTAACACAGATCATTAAAAAAAAAAAAAATTTATTTAAAAGATTTTAATATTATTATTTTATCTCCCCCCCCCCCCCGTAATTATTCCTAATGTATAATTAATACTTTTACTGAATAAGATAAACAGACTAATCGTATTATAAGCGGGAATATATTACAACCTATAAGCTACTAAAAAAGGGGCGCTCTGTTAGCCTCGAGTCAATGTAACCCGGCCAAAGCTGGGTATATCAGCTAGTATATATCTATTGATATGACGCTTTATAAGTCTGTATATATTTATATGTACTAGGATGTTGGGTGGCCGGACGGTCAAATCTGAGTCACTTGTCAACTGGACACGAGCAAAAGCCAAGGGAAGCAAATAAATCATATATAGAAGAAGAAGAATCATCGGGATCCCGGGTGGAGGGTTGTTGTCGTTAACCTTGGATGGCAACTCATCTAAAAGAAGTAAACTCTGATTTCAAAACCTGGAGATGGAGTCCCGTAGGCGGTATGGCATTGAAATAGTGAACATTTCGTCAAATCCTGCGACACCACTGTACCATAGTTTACCCTGTGTCGTAGAGAGAGAGAGAGAGAGAGAGAGACAGAGGGGGGGACTTGCCGTCTAGGCGACCAGCTACAGAAAAGTCGCACGCCTCTTGATTACACCACGTGACGTCTACACATTGTTTGATATGGGTTTCGGTTGGGGGGGGGGGTGGGGGAGCTAGTTTCCGGTTTAAAACCGTGCCAAACTTTTCCTTGCACGGCCCAAAACTTCAGTTTCCAGTTTAAATAATAAAAAGTAGAAAAAAAAAAAACAACACCAGTGGGTCTTAATCTTATTATGTCTGCCGCTTTCGAGGACGTGGTGTCCAAATTTAATGAGTAAATAAACTTATCTCCGGCGTTTCTCAACCTATTCAAACCGGGACGGCCAGGAAACGCCCAGCCGAGTATTTAACAAAGGATTATGATAAGACGGACAAAGTCGGCGATAACTTGGATGGCAGGCTGAGCCCCCCCCCCCCCTCATTTTAACAGTTGAACTAAAAAAAAGGGCGTGCCTTAGCGTTTTTTAACTAGACTTTAGTATTTGGAAAGAGAAGTGGTTCTCGGCCTGTTGTTTGCGACCTCTACAGAGTCGCCTGTCACTATGCCCGCGGTTTCTTTAGAAATTCTGATCATTTGAGTGTTGTTCTTTGTTGTTGTTGTTGTTGTAAACATTGGGTGTTAAAAAATTTAACTTAAATACATTGCCTTTCATGGCTTTATTTTTATCAATGACATTAGGTATCCGTATAGCTTGTGTGCTGCCCTAATGTTGCTTCGTTGTAGCACTGCTGCGTCCGCCCCTTGTCCATTACCCACCCATCCTTTGAACGGGAAAATGTTGCTTGCCTTCTAATGTTTCAAAAACAATGCCATTGAGTGATGCAATTTCTAGAATGTATATCTTTTCTGGAGGCTTTCGACCCTTTTCCTACAAATAAGCCTGCAGCTTTCCCCAAACAAGAAGACCCTTTTTTTGCTAGATTTCCGGCATTCGACATCGACGAGACTTAATTTACGTATAGGAGCCTCGCAAGGCTTTACTCTTTATTCGGTATGAATAAATATGTGTATCTCTCAAGTAGCATACTTATTCATGTCATGTGTTGTAAAATGATACAGTTTTTATTTCTGTATGCTTGAATTTGTAATTTTATATACATTTAATAGCACCATTAAAGTTTGTATTTTAATATAACTAGCTTTGTCAAAGTTTTTCTCCGTACACTAGTTTTTGCACTTTGTTACGTAGTGTAGCCCTAACGAGCAGAATCCTAAAACAGATTAAAATTGCAAAATCGTATACCGGTACTTCAAAGAGTAAAACTGTAATCGTTTGTATGGGCAGGTGTATGTTTCTTTGTGATAGTTGTTCTACATTGTCTGCGTGTTAATTGATATTTATTTGTTCTTTATATATTAAAAATGTTAAATTAAACGTGGTTCTAGTGTAGATTTTAAAACTATCACCCCAACAAATTGTCTGAAATTGCATTTTCAAGAAATGATTATTCTCAAGTTATGAAAATATAAACCCAAATTGACCTTATGAAAAACATTTACTTATAAAAAGTATGATTAGTCAGTAAAAGTAAGTAACCTAACCTTTCCCCCCACCCCCCCAAACCGTGCGCTCTATGTGTTTTACTCATAGTACGGAGAACGGGTAAATTAATAGGATATAAAACAATGTTTTTACATTTAAGTAAGTGATTCAGATATCATTAAAATTATTAAAAACTAAATTGATTTGATTAAGTTCATTAATATTCAGAAACCGCCCAAAGTAAAGGGGTTTGTATAACTCGTTCTCCATTAAATTTGTCTTCGTAATATACACCTTTCATGTCTTTTCCACCTAGTAACGAAATCACGCATCATCCGAGATTTGTAACGGTAAACTCGCGGCACGAAACATTCCACGAGATTACAATAAAAAAAAAGAAACAGAAGCTTTAATCTGGTTCTGTTCTTTATCAAAGAGTGTCTTAAGTGTGTCGTAAGTGTGTCTTAAGCGAGTCTTAAGTGAGTCTTAAGCGAGTCTTAAGCGAGTCTTAAGCGAGTCTTAAGTGAGTCTTAAGCGAGTCTTAAGCGAGTCTTAAGCGAGTCTTAAGCGAGTCTTAAGTGAGTCTTAAGCGAGTCTTAAGCGAGTCTTAAGTGTATCTTAAGCGAGTCTTAAGCGAAGTCTTAAGCGAGTCTTAAGCGAGTCTTAAGCGAGTCTTAAGTGAGTCTTAAGTGTGTCTTAAGCGAGTCTTAAGCGAGTCTTAAGTGAGTCTTAAGTGAGTCTTAAGTGTGTCTTAAGCGAGTCTTAAGTGAGTCTTAAGTGAGTCTTAAGTGTGTCTTAAGCGAGTCTTAAGCGAGTCTTAAGTGAGTCTTAAGTGAGTCTTAAGTGTGTCTTAAGCGAGTCTTAAGCGAGTCTTAAGCGAGTCTTAAGTGTGTCTTAAGTGTGTCTTAAGTGAGTCTTAAGCGAGTCTTAAGTGTGTCTTAAGTGAGTCTTAAGCGAGTCTTAAGCGAGTCTTAAGTGTGTCTTAAGTGTGTCTTAAGTGAGTCTTAAGCGAGTCTTAAGCGAGTCTTAAGCGAGTCTTAAGTGAGTCTTAAGTGTGTCTTAAGCGAGTCTTAAGCGAGTCTTAAGCGAGTCTAAAGCGAGTCTTAAGCGTGTCTTAAGCGAGTCTTAAGCGAGTCTTAATCGAGTTTTAAGCGAGTCTTAAGCGAGTCTTAAGCGAGTCTTAAGTGAGTCTTAAGCGAGTCTTAAGCGAGTCTTAAGCGAGTCTTAAGCGAGTCTTAAGCGAGTCTTAAGCGAGTCTTAAGCGAGTCTTAAGCGAGTCTTAAGCGAGTCTTAAGTGAGTCTTGAGCGAGTCTTAAGCGAGTCTTAAGCGAGTCTTAAGCGAGTCTTAAGCGAGTCTTAAATGAGTCTTAAGCGAGTCTTAAGCGAGTCTTAAGCGAATCTTAAGCGAGTCTTAAGCGAGTCTTAAGCGAGTCTTAAGCGAGTCTTAAGCGAGTCTTAAGCGAGTCTTAAGCGAGTCTTAAGCGAGTCTTAAGCGAGTCTTAAGCGAGTCTTAAGCGAGTCTTAAGCGAGTCTTAAGCGAGTGTTAAGCGAGTCTTAAGCGAGTCTTAAGCGAGTCTTTAGCGAGTCTTAAGCGAGTCTTAAGCGAGTCTTAAGCGAGTCTTAAGCGAGTCTTATCGAGTCTTAAGGGAGTCTTAAGCGAGTCTTAAGCGAGTCTTAAGCGAGTCTTAAGCGAGTCTTAAGCGAGTCTTAAGCGAGTCTTAAGCGAGTCTTAAGCGAGTCTTAAGCGAGTCTTAAGCGAGTCTTAAGCGAGTCTTAAGCGAGTCTTAAGCGAGTCTTAAGCGAGTCTTAAGCGAGTCTTAAGTGAGTCTTAAGCGAGTCTTAAGTGATTTTTAAGCGAGTCTTAAGTGAGTCTTAAGCGAGTCTTAAGTGAGTCTTAAGTGAGTCTTAAGTGTGTCTTAAGCAAGTCTTAAGCGAGTCTTAAGCGAGTCTTAAGCGAGTCTTAAGCGAGTCTTAAGCGAGTCTTAAGCGAGTCTTAAGCGAGTCTTAAGCGAGTCTTAAGCGAGTCTTAAGCGAGTCTTAAGCGAGTCTTAAGCGAGTCTTAAGTGAGTCTTAAGCGAGTCTTAAGCGAGTCTTAAGTGAGTCTTAAGCGAGTCTTAAGCGAGTCTTAAGTGAGTCTTAAGCGAGTCTTAAGCGAGTCTTAAGTGAGTCTTAAGCGAGTCTTAAGTGAGTCTTAAGCGAGTCTTAAGCGAGTCTTAAGCGAGTCTTAAGTGTGTCTTAAGCGAGTCTTAAGCGAGTCTTAAGCGAGTCTTAAGCGAGTCTTAAGCGAGTCTTAAGCGAGTCTTAAGCGAGTCTTAAGCGAGTCTTAAGCGAGTCTTAAGCGAGTCTTAAGCGAGTCTTAAGCGAGTCTTAAGCGAGTCTTAAGCGAGTCTTAAGTGTGTCTTAAGCGAATCTTAAGCGAGTCTTAAGTGAGTCTTAGGCGAGTGTTATGTGAGTCTTAAGTGATTCTTAAGCTAATCAGATCTAATGTATAAAAAAAATATTTGTGATATTATAATTTTAACATTCCAATTACTATACTCCTTTATGGATATCTATGAAAAATTATTAGATGAAGACTGATATAATTTAGATATAAATGTCCAGGGTTCAGAATCTAGTGGATCTGATGACGACATTTACGTTACCTTTTCTTCTCTTACTAGTGTGGAAGGGTCCAATCCATGTTACAGGAAATAATATGGCCTGAACTCGAAAAATTCATTTAAAAATCAACTTACCGTCAAAAATGTTGATCATTTCCAAAAGATAAAATCAACTTACTGTCTGTTCGTATGGTTGAAACCTCCAAGCACAAGAAGAAAAAAAATTGAATGTAAAAAAAAGAAAAAAGAAACGTAGTTATCAACGTAGTTAATTTGCAGTTCACAAACACGGATAAATATCCCATACACATGCACAACAACAACATACGACTACAATATCAAGCCAGTCGTGTGGGACTGCTAGCTCGATTGTTTGGCTTCAGTCTCAAACATGGACGGCAAAGGCCTTCAGTTAAACAGCAGGTGATAACAAGGGTGATTTGAAAAATAAAAAATAAATTCCAACAACTTTATTTCGTCAGCTCTCAGGGTTAAAATACACGATTTTAAAACTGTTTGATTCATCTTGATTCAGTTCTCATCTCCCCCCCCCCTAGTTTTCCCGCACACTGCTTAAAAGAACAAAAGTCATAAGCTTATTTCAAGTGTGATGGTTCTCGGTGATAACTAAGGTGACAGTAGGACACGCCCGACCTAGAGCAATTCTATACGTGTGTCATCTGCGTCGGCCACGGCCTAGAGGAGTTCTCATCTTGCATCAAGTTGGACTTCCACGGATTAGAGTTATCCTTAGCTTACTTAAAGTTTGGGACAGCCCCGGTCTAGAGTAGTTTCCAGCTTACTTCAATTGGGATAGCCCAGACCTAGAGTGGTTCTCGGTTTAAAGGGAATGTAGTTTTTGAACATGTAATGCATGTAGATTAGTAAATGAGAAAATGTGTCCGTAAAATTCACCCGCGATCACAATTTGAGATTGGTGGGGCTCTCCAGAGGCGTAGCTTTAATGTTTGGCGCCAGGAGAAAATATTCTGCGCCCCGGGGGGGGGGGGCATGATTCATTTTAAAGCGCATCCTTTTCATTTTTCATCTGTCAAATCCATTAATTTCATAAATAAAATAACATCTGTCCTTCGTGCTTCTCACCTTTGCTACGCCTCTGGGGGGCTCTCAAATTTTGACACTGTTGGTAACTTTTAAGCATTTAAAAAATATTGTTTGAAAAAAATATATTAAAAGCTAACAGTCCTAGAAAATTGAGCTTTGAAAATAATCAATTTAATTAACTTAATTCATTTTAAAGATACATTTCGCTGGTGCTATTTTTCGTTTCATAAGATCATACTTTAACCCTTGTGAATATTTTAGCCCCCCCCCCCCCCTCATCTGAGTAAATAAAACTTCTTACGCATTCCCATTCCTCCAGAGAAAAATGAAAAAAAAAACTAAGAGGAGAAAAGAATCTCATTACAAAGTTGTCACTGTTAACAATTAATAATTTGTTTTTTAATGCCAACTCAAGAGGCTACACAATGAAACGAACGTCGGCGTGTTGTGAAGGAGCCCTCTTTTTGTATGTGCCACAGTGGTAGAGACATGCCAATTATCAGTGTTGTTATTTCATGGCTGGGCTTCTTTTTCATTAAACTAGGCTAGGGGGGAAATGGGTGAGGTGGCATGGGGCGAGGGGGGTGTTCTTTACCTATGTAACCCACCTGATGGCTGGTGGGTGAAAAACGTTGTCAATCTTTTTTTTTTTTTTTTTTTTTTTTTTTTTTTTTTTTTTTTTTTTTTTTTTTAAATAATAACTAACGAGTACCCGGCATGCTTTGTAATGCCACTCAAAGAAAGAAAGTGTGTTTTAATTATGTTTTTCGAAGAACTGAAGTACTTTTGTATAGATAATAATTTTTTTTCAGTCTGGTGCGTACACGAATAAATTGGAAGATTTTACGACACATAGAGCTGTCCATGGGAGAAGCAGGGATTTTCAAAATATTGTCTAGACTTTAGTAGCGATTGATTCATTCTTGCAGTAGCTCTGTTTGAAATTATATTAAATAGTTTATAGAATTTTTAAAAAAAAAAACGAATTTAGGGCCACTGGCCCCAAATGGAATATTATGAAACGGTTGTACTAATTCAGAAACATTTGCAGACGTGCACATAATAATTCACCAAAGCTTTTATTGCAATCAGATGAATGGTATAGGAACGCAAACGGAAATTATGTTTATATTGCTTATATAAGACAACAAAAAAAACAATTCCGGGGCCCCGTTCAAAATCGGATTATTTAGAACCCTTTAGAATTTCCGTTCGATCAAATTTCCGTCGATCAATTTTCCGTCGAGGAAATTTGTTTTCAAACAAATTCCCGGATACGGCATTAAACAGGTTGTCTGCATTACTGGTAAGGGGCGAAGCATCAGTAGCGTAAGTTTCTACTGGTCTGATGATAGTGGTGTATATTGTCTTATCTCTTCCACTTGAGATGTTTTTGCTTCCCAGTAGCTTTTGTTTGCTGAAATAGGAATGGTTGCCTGCTGTTATCCTTTCTTTCACCTCCGACATTATTTCATTGTGCTCGTTTATAGTCGCCCCCTAGATATTCGAAAGTAGCCGCACTCCCCAAGGTGTTGTTGTTTATTTTGATGACGTCATCAGCGTGGGTGTTTCGAGACACCATCATTTAACATATCACACGAACGACTAAAGGTGAAAAAAAATTAATTTAGTTGACGCAACACCCGCTTTTCTTTCAGGGACTATTTCTATCAAATCATTTTATTACAAATTTCGTGGACAGTCCTTTCGCTTTTCAGATGAATTCCTCTTCCCCCGCCCCCCCCCCCCCCTTACCCCACACCAAAAAAATCCTTTTTTTAAAAAAGGGAGACAAAAATTGCAATGAAAGGTAATGAAGAGCTGAGTTTGGTAATGTATACTTGACATCTGAATAACGTTGGTGATGTACGGGTCTCAAAAGAAACAGATGAATATCAAGCCGTTCTCTTACAGGAATTTGGCTTAATGTTTGCGCTCCGGGATATATCGAGGAAGAAGATAGCCAGCGCTTTGACTTCATTTTAATATCGTGTAATAATAACGGGTTATGGAGGTACGTCTAACCAGACAGGGCTAGTTACATATTGGTCAACTTGATTAACGCTTAAGTATATTTATAAAAAAAAAAAAAGATAATAATAATAAGACAGGTAAACTCTTTATTTTTAATTTTTTTTTTAAATTTTGCCACATAACATTTTGAATAATGAATATTGCAATTATATTTAAGGCGCGGATTAAGTCTGTATTTGTCTAAATGTCATTTGATTAGTATAACTCTATCTGTTCGAACGATCACGCGATATTAAACTTTGTTAATAAGCTTGAGGTTTCGTATACTACGTTTTATAATTCGAATGCACAATACGGTTCTATAAATGCGACTACTCAAATAACCATAACATGCTTGTAGTAGGGACTCTATCGATATCTAATTGTGAAATATCAGAATGCGATACCGTTTCTCTTTTATTTCCTAACTCGTTTTGCCGACTCGACGCTCACCTCCCGCAATAAACAAAACAATCATTGGGGATTGTTCTCTGAATACAAAAGAAAGTTTATTATAAAACAAATAAATAAGAAAAGCCCGACATAAAAAGCTACGTCAAACTTGAAAGCATGGATACAATTTCATAGGACATATTCATATAGGCGTTTCGATAAAACAAAAATACTAAACAATTGAACATCCTTGTATTTAACCCGAGTGTGTAATCAATGTGTAAAATACAGCTCAGCCCCCACACCACCACTTCGCCCCCCTCACCCACACCCCGACACACACTCAGGACTAAATCAACATTTTTGCACTCGAGCATGGGCTCGGCCGATAAAACCCTGTCATCGTGACATCGTGATCCGAGACCTGGAATAGGTCATTCAAATTCCCTTGAGTGCACATTTGGTCATTCAGTGCATCTAGGTTCTGGTAAAATGTCGACTGTTTAAATATGAAGTTCGGATAAGCGTCGTGAGACCTCACTTGAGGTAATAGAATGGTGGGGTTTAAGGTAAGGACTAAAACATTCCTGCTGTGATGAAAGGCTGCGGGTTTATTGTAAGCACGTCAACCTTCTAACTGTGTTACAATGTTGGATTTATCGTAAGGATTTACAGGATGCAGTGGATGACAAGGTTGAAGAGGATGACCAGGTTGCAGAGGACGACCAGGTTGCAGAGGATGACCAGGATGCAGAGGATGACCAGCAGTGCTTCATATGTCTCACTGGGCTCCTATGCGTTTCGCATTTGTAGGAGTTGTCGGAATTTTCATTGTGTCAGCGTCATACCACCAGCGGGACTCCCTCTCCGGGTTTAATTTCAGAGCTTGACTTCTCTTAGGTGTGTTGTCATCCAAGGTTAACGAGCCTAATCTAAACGTGGTACTGCTGATGTTTTTATTGTCTAAGCAATATAATGGCTATTTATGAATCACATTATTTAAACTAAAGAATTTTTGTTTGTGTGTTTGTATTTGAGATTTTCAAGAAGGTTATGGTGAATAAATTATTATATCATGGTCCCTAGAGAAATCGAGAGTTAAAAAAATACCTACAAAGGCCGAGATGGGGATGATGTTGGTGTTTTATTGTTGAAGACACAAACAAAGGAATTAAGATGTTAGAGATTCTACAAAATAAAAACTGGGTACCGGGGAAGTTAATACACGCAAATGCCTACAAATAAAAATATTACAGCTAAAAAGAACACGGAAGACCCGGCTATGTGGTATGTGTTAACTGATTTTTGGTGAAAATCAGTAGATTTGTTGGTAATTTATTTTCATTGAACGGAGCGCACTGACTAATCGGTTGCGTCTCTGCGTATAAAGAGAAAGACCAATCACGATTTCTGTAGCTTCCTCGTGAAGAACAGCAACGTATTCGGACGGTGAAAAGTAGATCAAACTAATTTTTAACTGTCTCTTAATGTACATCACTCTGTAAAGTAGATCAAACTAACTTTTAACTGTCTCTTAATGTAAATCACTCTGTAAAGTAGATCAAACTAACTTTTAACTGTCTCTTAGTGTAAATCACTCTGTAAAATAGATCAAACTAACTTTTTACTGTCTCTTAATGTAAATTACTCTGTAAAGTAGATCAAACTAAATTTTAACTGTCTCTTATTGTAAATCACTCTGTAAAGTAGATCAAACTAACTTTTTAACTGTCTCTTATTGTAAATCACTCTGTAAAGTAGATCAAACTAACTTTTTAACTGTCTCTTATTGTAAATCACTCTGTAAAGTAGATCAAACGAACTTTTAAATGTCTCTTATTGTAAATCACTTTGTAAAGTAGATCAAAATAACTTTTAACTGTCTCTTAATGCAAATCACTCTGAGAATATTGTTAAGTAGACGACGTGTAAACGACATGTTTTCCCCCGAATGAACTTTAGCTGACCCCAAAGTTTGGTACAGAATTAATGTGTTTCTAACTAATTATAGTCTCTCTCGACCTTGTTTACAACTAAATAAAATATTTGGTCTGTATTATTAGAATTCTTGAGAACAATCTAGAAAAATCAGAAAGGATAACAATGTGTAAGTCCTTTCTCAAAATATCAGGAGAACAGACTATAAAAGGAAGAGAGAGACATATTTTTAGAGTATTCACGATCCACTAGAGATTTGCTATACGAGACAGATATTTGTTTACTAACTTTTACAGTGTATGTGTGGGTATATTCCTTTTCATCATTGTACCTTTTTTTACAACGTTTTATCTTCTTCAACAGTGTACCGGTACAAGCCAATCATTACACTGTTAAGTTAATATCTTCATTTTCTTTCTTTTTGTCATCCAAGGTTAACGAGCGTAATCTAAACGTTAAAAGCTTCATTTTCCTTTCTTTTTGATTGTTGTAATTTATTATCAAGATAATAAAATTTATTTATTGTAATTGGCCCGAGTTAGAGTATCGTTCTCTTTGTTAGTGTATTTAACTTACGGTATCTTCTTTTGTTGTGTACTGGTTTTAGAACAAGCAATATAATTAAATAAGAGATTAATTTCTCCATACGGATGACAGTAGGTAACAATACTTTTTTGTGGAACACTTCAAAACATTGGACTACAGCCAAGGTACTTAGGGAGTACAAGTTGATTGTTTGCGATGAGCTCACAATGTCTCATGGAGGATGAATAGATCATTGGGCAGAACTATTCGGAGCAGCTGGAACGCAATCTGATCAGGTCAAAGCCTGTCTTAAGTCATCCCTACTGTGGCCCTAAGTCCAAGTCCGTTCCTTGTGAGTCAACACGAGGGTTCATATCGAAAGCGCTATGACAGCAGATGAGTTGTTAAACAAATAAGATATGGGTGATGGGGGATATACGATATGGAAAGGTAGAATTCGGTAGATGATGACAAGACAAACAGAGTAATCTCAGTGAAGTAGTCAAATTTATGAACACATCGTGAACGTGTAAACTTTACACACGAATACTTTGATTTGGCTTTGCCCCGCGTAGTGCGTTTTTGCTCTGGCTCACAAGCGTCTCATCACCACCACCCCCTCCACCACGCAATGCCCCTCCCACATGGTTCTCCTTGACCTCCACCCCAAAGGTTTTGTTTTGCAATCATTGGAGATATTAATGACGTTAGCCTTCTTCCAAGTACCAATCCTATTCTAGAACTTTGGGATTTCCTGATCTTACGTGTTGGTTTGTTTACGTTAGATCTTAGTTTTTGGTAAGGAAAGATGTCAATGTATCTGCTAATGTGTAGAGATAGGGCAATGGCGTCATTTGCATGATAGGTTAGGGTGAGGGATAGATTTAGGGTTCAGGTTAGGGTGAGGGATAGATTTAGGGTTCAGTTTAGGCTGAGGGCGAGGGATAGATTTAGCCATGGTAAAAAAACGCGGTCCCATCTCTTCACAATTAACAATTTCTCTTTTAGATTATGTGCCAAACCACAGAAAAACACCACTTTAAGGATGGCTAGCAAGCACAACACACAACAAACTCAGAGATTCGTCACATGTATCAATCATCAGAAATACAATGCAAGCGGTTTGCAGATGATTGCATCAATCAGGTAATTTAAAATCATAAGTAAAAAAAATAAAATAATTATAAACTCAAACGTTTTGCCAGAATTAAAACAGGTAAATGCGGAGAGATATCACCGCGTGCCGCCCTTTGTTGCCGCGACCCGCGAATGTATGTCCTAAATTTATCCCTAAATCTAACCTGAACCCTAATTCTATCCCTAAGCCTAAACCTAACCTGAATCATTTTCTCTTAGATTAATTAAGTTTTAGATACTACTAAAGAAAGTAGTCGAAAGTCTCAAGTGACTAACTAAAGTCAAAAGGCAACCTACTTTAGTTGATTTTCATGAATTAAAAATCAAACTAGCCAAATACATTTAAAATTTGCTTCAACTTCAGCATATTTATAAAACCATATTGCTATCATTCATTTTTTTTTACCTTAAGGCACTCATCATTCACTCACGATGCAATAAATAGTATGTTCACTTATACATTTATCTTTTTAAAAAAAAAAATTAATATATATATTTTTTAACCTGTATCAAAATAAAAGGTAGAAATTGAAGTAGAGAATTGGGTTAGTGGAGGACAAGTTGATCAGGTAAACTTTGAGGAGATTTCCAATATGCTTCAACAATCAATAACATTTTTTATTGCAAAGTCTGTGGAGTTTTCAGGTAATTTATTTTTTAAACAATGTCGTAGCCAAATCATTATTTTTTTTTAAATTTTATATTGTGTAAATGTATAAATTAATTTATTGGCCATGATGTAGGCCTAATAATAATTGATTAATTATCATCACTTTTGTAAGTTGCTGTATTAATACAATTAGGCTACATTTGAATATGAACTTTAAAAAAAAAAACACATAAAAATTTTAAAAAAGCAACTTATTTAATTGTTAATATTAGTTAATATGACCGATTTTTGTTTCATTTTATGGCTGCTCTAATTCATTTTGAAATAAAAAAAATTAATTTGTATTTATGTTTTTTTTTTACATAAAGCATTTAAAAAACAATGTTTTCTTTTTGGTATAAGGAAACATTAAAGAATTTAAAAAAAAAAAAGATATTTTATGTAATAATCCCATGTCTTATCCACAAGGTCTCCTCAAGAAAGAAAATTGCACTGAACAGAAACCTCAGTTCCAAATATTCAGCATCTTACAAGCCCTACTGTCAAATACAAGCCAGGTGCAGAGCAATCGAATATAATGTCCAGGGGAAAACAAGTGGCAAATGAAGGTAATGAAAAAAACTAGCAATTTAACAAAATTTTCTCTTTTTTTTGTGTGTATTTGTTGGTGGGTTTTTCTCCTTTTGGGTCTTAATCTCTTCAAGATACTACACTATAATTGTTGCATCAGCTGTTTTCTTTTCCAGAGTAAACTGTTAAAGTTAACATATTACCATATTTACTTTCTGATTTCTGGTAAAATGAAATCATATTATACAACCTTGATAACTTAAAAAGTTATAACTAAAGGCTGTGTTTGGTTCATGAAGATGTCTATAAGGCTCTCTCATTCAGCTATAAAACACCACAAAAAAAAACAACACCAAAAAGCAACGCTTTATCTGTTATTCTTAGAGTTTATGCTAAGTTAAAAATAAAATTATGTTTTTTTTACTTAATTGATGTTGATCCTATAACACAAAGGAAATGGAACTCGTTAATATTTAAAGAAAAGATTTCTTCATGAAAAAGAAAACTTTTTAAAAAAAAATAATTAACTACAGTGAATCCTACCATTATCACACAAACATGCAAACACATAATTCAAGTAAATTATAAAAAAATTAATCTAAACCTTTAATATGAGCGTAATCTTTCGTCTTATGTAGAATTATGTTTTCTTTCCATTTACTGACAGGTGGACCAGTAGAACCACATGGTTCTCATATGTTGACTATGAGATTATCCATACTAGAGGAAGCTGTATTCTCACTCAAAAAGATAACTGAAAAAGCTCAAGAAAAAGCAAGAACATTTTGGCCACACATTAAAAGATGTTTTGATTCAACAAGAAAATGTAGACAAGTTCTTAAAAGATTTCTCAAATCAGCAAGAAAATGTTAACAAAAAAATGTGAAATTTTAAATATCACAAATTTAAATTTTAAGAGAGAAATTGAAGACACAATTACAGAACTTGAGGGAAAAAAAAAAGCAAAGACATTGCCTCAAGTGTTGATCCTCTGTTTGAAGCGTCGACAAATATTGACAACAGGTTGAACAGATTAGATGAGGAGAATGAATCTGTCAATTTTGCAATAGGTGAAGTGAACAGCCAGTTCACCAGCTTTAGAACACGCAGCACTGACGCCCCCATTTCTCTACAAGATCCGTCAAAAAGCGTGGAGAGCACAAATCAATATTATGATGAAATGTCTGATAAAATGAATACACTTCAGATCTCTGTTAATCTCATGTCATCTCAAAGCACGGCGCAGTTTGAAAATATGGGCACTCTCAATAAAGATAAAGTTGATGATTTGGTAAGTATTGCCATTGTTATTAGTATTTTTATTCTTGTAAATGTAAATTATGTAATCATAATTGAAAGATATGCATATTTTTGTTTATTCCTGATTGGAAGTTAATTGCTTTTAACCACTCTAAATTTAAAAAAAATCAGACATAAATATTTAGGCATAAATTTAATAAAAAATACCTAAATTAAGACTATTAAAGGCTGAAATATAATCATATTAAAATAAATTTTTAAAATATAAAATTACCACAAATGTTTTCAAAAAGTATGTAATCGAAATTCTCTGATACCGTATCTGCCGCCATTCATAATATGAATATTTATATTTCAAATAGTTGAGGCCTATTCAGAAAGAAAAATAATAGGCCTTTATTAAAATAACAATACAATGTAATAGTATCAGTCTCATTTTAGCCCCCAAAAATGTAACATACTATATAGTTGTATAATTTTTTTCTTATCTGATTAGTACCGCAATAAATTTTGAAAAACATTGTTGATACATTTTATTAAAGCCAATTAAAAAAAAGTGACACAAAACAATGTATTTAATTTTTAATACATTTTTCTTCTTGCTTTTGTGTGTGTTTAATATTCAAAACTGGTTATAAATTAATTTTAAATAACTAAAAGTATGTAAAAAGTATTTCCTTTCATTCATCATCATCATCATCATCAGGTCCCGTAGTCCTTCGACCGTTGGGGCGCCAAAGATGACATGTACACTATTCTTCTCCATTCCTCTCTGTCTTCTGCCCTACGCATAGCATCGCCTAGTTGTAATCCAGTCCATTCTTTGATATTATCTTCCCATCTTTTTCTTTGTCTTCTTCTTCTTCTCCCTCCTCTAGTAGTGATCTGCAAGATCTCTTTGGCGAGCCCTTGTCTTCTGGTCACGTGGCCATACCACTCAAGTTTGCGCTTTTTAACAGACGTCAGGATGTCATCGTATTGCCCAATTGCCTGACGAATCCTTTCTTTTATTTGCTCATTGGTTATGTGGTCTCTATAGCTGATGCCAAGAATGCCTCTGTAACATCTCATCTCCATCGCCTTTATTTTCCTTTCAAGTTCTGCTGTTAATGTCCAGGACTCACAGGCATATAAGAAAATGGAGAGGATTAATGAGCGCATCAGCCTGATTTTGGTGCTGGGGGCTATATTTTTGTCGTTCCATATTTTCTTGAGCCTCTTTAGTGCTGTCGTGGTCTGCGCAATCCTGGCCATTAATTCGGGCCTGTAGCCTTGTTCCGATGCTATTGCTCCGAGGTACTTGAAGCTGCCAACTGTCTCTAATCTTTCCTCCCCGACCTTAATTTCAGTGGTGATGCCATTAGTGCTATTCGTCACCATTTTTGTCTTCTCTGCACTGATTTGCATGCCAAAGGACGATGAAGTCTTGTCGAGACTCTTTACTAGGTTGGCTAGCTCTTCCTCGCTTCCAGCCAGTCCGTCTATGTCATCCGCAAAATGTAGATTGGTGATTGTTCTGCCACCAATGCTGACTGTCCCTACATGCGTTTCTAGTGCATCTGACATAATTCTCTCTAAGAAGATGTTGAACAGGGTGGGGGAGAGCAAGCAGCCTTGTCGTACTCCAACCGTGGTCTTGAACCATTCTCCGATGTTATTGTTGAAGAAGACTGCACTGGTGGCCTTATCATAGTGGCTTCTTATCATTCTGGTTAAGTTTGTGTTGATGTTGTAGTGCCTCATGGTGGCCCATAAAGCAGCATGCCAAACCCTGTCGAATGCCTTTCATTAGAATGGTAAAAAAAACAGATGAACAGCTAATTACACTAAAATGAAACTGCTTACACTATAATATTATCAGTTTAAATTAAACGGAAGTGCTACTAGTCCATATTTTAAAATTAATAATTAATATTAGTTTATTTATAACTCAAATTAATAATTGGAATTTAAATTTAAATTTTCCACAAAAAGGACACAAACATTGTTTTACTTTTCCCTATCAATTTCACATTTTTTAATACAATTTTGTAATTCCAATAGGTTAAATACAATTAATTTCTTAAAGCTGAACTCAGAGCAGCTAATTTATTTATATTTTTCTCTTCGGATTATGATAAAATGTATTTTTAGACAGTTTATTAATCGTGTAATAAGGAAATATTCCCATTGTCAAAGTGCATAGAAGCGTACAAACCATGCACCACATATAAGATGTAGGCCTACTATCAACTTTTAATTACATACAAATGTTGCTCCTTTTTGCTATGACCACTGAAAGAGATACATCATATCAAATGACTTAATTAGGAACTACATATTTATATAAACCACCATATGTTGATATTTTTCCCATATGAAACAAAGAATAGCTTTTTTTAAATAATACAAGAAAAAAAAAAAAAAAAAAAAAAAGACACATCCTTACTGACAAGAAAACTGTGCATTCTTTTGTTTGTTTGTACTTTGTCTAAGGTACAATTTGGTGCATGCATACTTCAAAAAGAGTTTAACAAGCTTACACTTTCAGTTCAAGACGTGGTGCAATTAAAATATTATCAACTTTTGGTAATTAATTAATTTTTAAACTCAAAATTTATCATAATAATGACACAAATTCTTTTAAATTTCAAACAAACACTAAATAAGGTAGAGCTGCAACAGATATAACAATGCAAACCTATGGCTAGTAATTATTTCAGCTCATAATTTATAGTTTGCTTCTCAAGCTTTGAGGTTTTGCTGACCGTTAGACACGTTTAGAAACGCTCAGGTGACCAGTCCCAGATTTATTACTTATTGTCTCTTTCTTTAACAATGTATATTAAAGTTGAGAAGACCGGCAACTTTGGGGGGGAAACAAAACACACTAGGAAACAAATAACACACTCTTTCATTATCAATTTAATTTTTGCATCAGTCGGTACTGGATTATTTATTTCAAACGTTTCAGATTAGAGCCTCGCCATATCAAGTCTACTGTAACACAATTAATGAGTGACTCATCTTCGATTCCAGCATTTACAGGTAGGTAATCTGACAAGTCAAGCCGTGGATTTATCCAAGCAAATTACAGAGATCAGTAAGTCACATATGGCTAATTAACACGCCTATAGTGTGCATGTTAGCTTTCTTAAGAAGTAAAACAAAAAACAAAGGGAAAAAAACCAACATTACAGGTGACGTCAATGTAATATTTTTTAAAAAAATTATAATTTTAGTACTTTTCATTTTGACGCATTTTAATCTTATACATAAAATTATATGGATATTTTCCAATTTTTACATATCATTTTCATTAAAAATAGGATCCTATAAATAATCATTAGGAGTTTGATATAATTGTTAACTTACTTCACTAAAACTTTTTTTTTTTTTAAATTTTTTCACAGAGTCAAAATGCTGTCTACCGAATGTAGGATTCTACGCATTTAAGAATTTACATCATACGGACGGACGTTATGAGATACTAAACTATGAAATCGTCAATGGAAATTATGGGAATCACTTGATCCAGCGTCTGGGGTATTCACTGCTCCATTTCGGGGCTTGTACTTAGTTAGCATCACTGCAAATCTCGCAGACTAGAGTTCAATTGATGTTTTACACTTTGAGCAGTGTGGTATTGTAGTGTGTACTTTGTATGGAAGACAAACGATCACGTGTTGCTGTGAGCTGAAGGAAGGGGACATAATAGGCTTGATTTTGGATGTGAAAGAAGAAAAAACCAAAACCTGGGTTGATTTCTCTTGTTGTTTGATAAATGGATAATAAAACCTTACAAAATCTCTCTGTCCCTCTCTTCTCTCTGTCTCTATCTTCTCCTTCTCACTATGTTTATCTCTTGGTAGTGGCTTAACTTGTCATGTTGGGTTTTCGAAATTAAAAATTCTTCCTCAGTAGGTGTTTATTTAGTACACTCCGAAATTATGTATTGCCTTTGGCCTTGAGCATGTGTATCTAATGTATTTGCTAAGTCAAGGGTTAAACATTTTCTTCACTTTCTTAATGTTGATTGTAAGAGTTCAAGGTCTCCATCCAATATTTTGAGAATGGGATATACAAATATAATGGGAAAAACAATTATAATTTGGAATGTTTTAAAGATACACTAAAAGGAACGAGGAAATTCAGTGCAATTTTAATGTTTTTGTTAAATTCTTTTTCAATTTGCATGTGACATCGTTTACAATTGTTATATAGATGTGCAATAGCGTCACGTAGCTAATAAAAAAATAGTATTTTTTGCAAGTACCGCAATATTGATGATGTTTGACTCTAACATAATTCGTTTAGTTTTATCTCCAAATATTTAAGTAGAATCGACTTTTTATCCTATTTAAGGACGGTATTGTTTGGAGGTGGGGTCTGGCTATTGCAGTGGTTGCAAAGTGGGCGGTACCGCCTCCAGGGGCGATGGGGTTATCCATAACGTGCGATAAAATGCTTCGAAATTTTTTTGGTGGCTTTGGGACCGTAAAAGGGCATTACATTGGGAAGTCATCGTCTAAATAAAATTATTTTTTTTCCAAAGAAATTTTAGGCCCGATATATTACTTTGATGATCAGTGAAAGAGTATAGTTGATGATACCTTTTTTTTTTGTTTGTTTGGCCATACAAAGAAGAGTTTATGATATATTTTTGGGGGCCACACTAAGAAGAGAAAGAGACCAGTTGGATCTGTCATTAGATTTAATGTGCCATAGTTTATCAATAATCACCATACGTTTAAGTTTAGGTAAGCACCGCGAGCTTAAAACTAATTATAAGTGCTTTGGACTGCGATAAAGATGTTATTAAAAAGGCTAAAAAAACGCGTTTATTTGCTGTAGCTTTATATGATCTTTAGAATTGAGCTGCACACCAAAAAGCACGTTTTAATATCCTATTAATTAAAAAAAAAAAAAAACAGGAGGCCTTCGCAAAACCAATGATTATAAAATTATGTGTTGGATTAATACATCGGGCAAGTTACTAACAGCTCAGTGAAGTATCCAACCTGCCAGATTTTAGATAGCTTCTACACCATCCGTTTTCTTCCGTAATTCGAAAAAAAAAAAATTATGGCTGCATTTAAACTCAATATAGGACCGACACAGGTTTATACTATAGTACTATTCTGTTAGAAATAGAGAATACAGGTCATTGTCAAAAATAATTATCTTGTTCAGCAATTCGACATTTTTTGTTGATTGAGTGAAAGATTGGGTCAAAACAGTTTTTTTTATAAAGAATTAATGCAGTTGTAGTATGGGTTAATCAAAAAAAAAATTAAAAGTTTAGTACTAAAATTTTTTGCATTCAGAATGACATTTATTGCTATACCCCCTCCCCCCTTCCTTTTTTTTCCCAAAGCAACTGAAAGGCCTCTAGTTGAAATTGTATAATTTGGTATTGTATTTGGTGACCGGAATATTTCCGTTTGACCCGCACGCTTTGTATCTAAAACGTTTCCTGAATAATCCCCCTTACTAAGGTGCCACTTGATTAAAGAATTCAGCTTGTAACTGAATTAATCAAATGATAAAGATTAATTTATAGTTTGATTAATTGTTCAAATATAAATTACAAAATTCGTGTCAATGTGAAATTATCTTCCATAGAGGGTCGTGAAAATCTTAATGTTAAAATGTTTATAATTAGGTTCCAGCGGGGGAGGCGGTGTGGGCGAGTTTATGAGCTTAAGGGAGAGTGGTGGCCGAAAAGGTTTAAGAACGAACTGATGTATACTCTTAATTTAAAAAAAAAAAAAAAAACGATCAGCGTTAGAGGCATTGTATTGGCATGCATTAAAAACAACTTTTTTTTTTACAATTGTAAGCTAATTTTGAATCAATAAAATTGACATCCTGCTTCTGACACGCGCAATACATTTTATACTTTGTCCCTCAAAAAACATTTTAAAAATTTAAAAAAAAATATACATATATTAATAGTAATGATTTCTAAATGTTTTTTTTCAATTTGGGCAATAAATGTATCCATTTATGCAAATTGTATGCTTTAAATACATCAGAGACTATCGCTGGTGCATCTGCTGTTGATGCTTCAAAACCAAAAATCTCCAGTCTTAACAGCATCAGAGACGGTTGCTGGTGGAGATGCTGTTGGTGCACCACATCCGAAACCTCATGCGGTATCATATGCTGTTGTAACAGTAACGTTTGCTAGTGCAGTTAAAGTTGGTATGCAAAATCTGAAATGCCCTGTGGTATCATTACCAGAGGTGGTTGCTATTGAAAATATTGCTGTTTGTGCGCCAAATCTATAACGCCCATTACTATGAGTACCGAAGGATGTTACTGGTTCTGATGCTGTTTGTGCCGCCACATTTAAAACCACATAGGGTATCGGTAACAGTAGTGTATGTTGGTACATCTGTTGTTGGTGCGCCAAATCTATAACGTCCTGTTGTATCAGTGCCGACATTGGTTATTGGTGCTGATGCTGTTGTTGCGCCAATTTTAAAACCTCGTGTGGTATCAGTTGCAGAGGTGGTTGTTGGTGGATTGCTGTTTGTGCGCCAAATCTATAACGCCCTGTACTATCAGTACCGAAGGTGGTTATTGGTGCTGATGCTGTTGACAAATGGCGCCTTTTGTTAAAGAATTTCATTCACTTTAACACAATTCCGCCACTATCCCCTAAAAAACTTGAGAACCCTCCTTAAGAGGCTATGTTCATATTATTTACCGCCAAGGGGTGTGGGGGTATCGATTTAAACAAATGAATTAAGTGGAGGTGTTTGGGATCAATATCTTTCCAATTCTTATTTTGTGTGTTTTTTAAAATTGTAGGATTTTTTTTTTCTTAAATGTTTGCATTACCATTTGATGAATGTAGCGTAGATTAATAAAAATTATAATTTACCTTTTTTTATCGCTTAAAACAAGTTGCATGTTTTCGAACATAATAAATAAATAATACGTTGCTTTTTGTTTGACGTTTCCTTACTTTTGGCTTGTTTTGGAATTGTATTCAGTTTGATCAGAGTTTCGGGTAGAAGGAGTTGCTAGAAATCTTACTTAGTATCAGTGGGTTGGGGGTCCGTCGGTAAATTAATATGTTACATAACGCTATACGTGTCAGAGGGTGGGTAATATAATATTCTTGTGTTTAATTTTATGGGCAAGGCAAGTTACATTGAAACTCGACAGCGAAGAAAACAGCATACATATATTTCAGTATTCGTTAACAGTTTTTGAAACTTCATACCCTTGAAAATATGAGGCCACGTGCAAACGTTGGTCCCTGGACAACTGCCAAGTGTGCCCCATGCCTTGAGATGGCACTGACCCTGTGCAGCACAGTCATCCCGAGTGATATGTGACACTGCTGCATATCCCAATCGCAAGGCGCATCCAGCCAGTCTGGCGCATATACCTTGTGAGGCGTATGAAACCAATGTGGCTCATAAACCTTGTGAGGCGTATTTAGCCAGACTGGCGCATATATCTTGTGAGGCGTATGCATCATGCGACGCGAATGCGTTAGTGTACAGTGGGATGAACATTTTTAAAGCATTAATATTAATAAAAATAAACGTAGGTTCATAATAAATACATTCTACGTTAACATATTATTTTGTCCAGTGACCAGTAGATGTAGGGATTAAGTGTCTGACTTAATTGAAGTTGAGATCTGAAGAAACACTGCCCTTCACAACTCTGTTTATGCATTGATAACATGAGATAGCTATTTCAAACGTTTTGTTTTTAATTTGCATTCATAAATAGTTTCAACAATTGCTGACACTTCCCTTTTTTTTTGGTGGAGTCGAACATTTTAATTATCCACGCCAAAAAAAAATCAATATAGACCGTACATTAATTTTTTTTTTTTTTAAAATTGGGTTACAACATTTTTCTAAGGCTGCGACTATTCGCACCCGTGTAACAGAAGTGAAAGTTGGGATTTAAAAAAACTATTTAAAATATTATTGTTGGTTTTTTTAGACAAAATTTGGTATCAAATGAAAGATAATTGAATAGACTATACGTTTGCAAACTTACTTCTTCAGTTTAAAGAAAATAAACTACCACAAATGGAATCCGAATACCATTGAGTCTAAAGGGACCCTGGTGCGAATGGCGGCGCTGCGTCTCCGGGTCCATTTTGACTAATGCTATTCGGATGTCATTTTTGGTAGTTTATTTCATTTAAACTGATTAATTAAGTTTACAAACATAAATTCCATTCAATCATCTTCCATTTGACACCTCATTTTGTGTTACAAACCCAACAATAATATTTTAAATAGTTTTTTTTTTAATCCCAACCTCTCACTTCTGGTACCCGGGTACCAATAGCCTCTTGGTTTTTCTAAAGCGGTTTTTCCATTTGATTCATTACATGACACATTTCATTATATTGTCGACACTCTTTGACAAATATTTGTCTAGAAATTGTCGCGTCATTGCTACAATTTGTAACGTAGCTCATCTGTTTTTCGAGTTCATTGATTGAGACATTGAATTTATTTTTGTCCTATCTGTTATATGTATTACGTTTCTGGTATGACTGGTGGGCTGCTTGCTAATTTACTTCTTCCATTTCCGGTTCCTTTCTATTCAGCTTATTTGGGATTGAGAGTATACTATAAATAATTATATATGTTTGAAAGAAAGTATAGTTCAATAATCTGTTCAATAGCGCGCAAAATATAATTCCCGATAACTACGCTAAATAATACATTTGTTTCATATGACGTAACAACATTTGGAGCGTAATATTTTCTGGGTGTGAGTGCACATAGACTTGAGTGTGTGTGTGTGCGCGCGCATATACTTTATTTTTTGTATGTGTGCACATGGACGTGAGTTTGTGTGTTTGTGCACATAGACTAGAGTTTGTGTTTGTGTGCACAATTACGCCAGTTTGTGTTGGAGTGCACATAGACGAGAGTTTGTGGGTGTGTATGTGCACATATAAATGACTCCGTGTTTTCTGTGCACATATCCTTAAGTGTGTGTATGTGTGCACATATAAATGACTGCATGTATGTGTGCACATAGAAGTAAATGAATGTACACCCAGATTTAAATGTTAGGAGGATGTGACAATTTTTTAAATTATTAGGACACCTTATTTCTACAAATTATGATGATTCTTCGCCCTAGGCTATTTTAAAATATGTAATATTTTTTCTAAGTGCACAGACTACGTTTAGGTCACACTAAGGTGCAATAACTTTGCTTACTCTTTTTAGAAAAAATAATACTCTTGTGTCCAAAATTAATAAAAGTATTTATTTATTTGTGTGTCTCAAAAAGTTTAAATTGGCAATCTTGTAAGATAAGGTAAGATTATGATGGAAGATATTGTATTTATTTTAAAATTTGTTGTCAGAAATAATATTAGACAAAGCTTTTTAAGGTAGTAGTTATAAACGTCATTTACGAATTTATTTTGGTTAAATGGACCAAGATTCTTTCAGTAAAGTATATTCCAAATGTAAATTTTTTTTTTAAATGACGTAACAGCATTTCTTTTGTTTACCTAATGAGATCTATTTGGTCATTCAAATTCAAACAAAGGATAATATAAAGATCTGCTGTCCCTATGGAACATTCATCCACAGGAGAAAAGGTAAAAACTCAACAACCATTGAGTTGGCGCAAAAGAGGGTCAATGAATGCAGGTGAACTGGTCCAATGTGACACAATCACCAGTCACATGTTTACCCAACACACGCAGTCTCCAGAAGCCCAATTTTGATCAGCCCCGCCATCAAATACTATCATGCGCATATTGTATTTTAATTTTAATGCGATTCTTACACAAGATATTCATCAAGTCACCTGCGGTCTAGAGCATTACATTTCTGTTTTCATTCAAATTATACCTTTATCAGAAAATGGAAACCATTTCATTAATTTTTTTTGTGGCTATAATATAATACATTGAGTTGCGAAGGACATGAAAGTCAAAATGTTGGATAATTATTTTTGTTACTGCCTCATCATATCTTTCAAATAATATATAAATGCCACAGACGGGCTTCTCTGTGCATACTACCACATTTGGAATCTCGAGAGCTCTCTTGTTAAGAAGACTGAGAAAAAGATCTGGCAAGTTATTCGTACGATGCATTAAGATTTGGACACGTTTTTTTAAAGCAATTAATGGCAACGACATAATTTCAACTTGTGTTTTTAAATCATAATTTTTCGTTCATTTTTAGATGTGACGAAATATTCATCAAATGTACATTGCGGCGGCTTCAATGAAAATAATAATTTAAAAATTCACATATACATGTATTTCCTTTTAATTCTTAATGCTACTAATACACACTAATAAAATGAATTGATTTTTATATAAAAAAAAATATATATTTAGTATACTTAACTTTAAACTTTCCTTATTTCTATATGTGACAGGATGAAGTGAAACCGAAAGATTATTTTCATTTTAATTTACACAGTACAAAGGCCAACTAAAAAAAATAATTACATTTTCCATTCAGTTTTTGAAAAATAAAAAAAAAAATAAAAGAAATTGCAGTTATTTCGTGCCAGAAACAGATGTCAATTTTTTTTAATCAATACAGAGACAACTTCATGCTATATTTTATTTTAATGTGTACATTTTTATTTCTTTAAAAATTATATTACTTGTAATTTTTTAAAATTATTCCTTATTTATTACATTATGTTTTCAGCTACAACATGTTGTCCAGTGTGTTACTTATGCTGACCATGTGTGTCTCGGGCTACGCTGTCGTGCCTGAAACTCTGTCAAAATCTGACAAAACTGCTTTCCTATCTGCCCATAACAAGTTGCGCTCAGCGCTACGCCTTCCGAACCTGGTTGGTGTTAAATAGTACATTAGACATTTTAAAACGTGTTTTTCTCTTTTCTATCATAGTTCATAAGCAATGATTGTAAAATATGCCTTTAATAAATTTCTTTAAACTACATTGGCAAAAACATCTTAAAATTGCCCCTAATATTTAAATCGGCAATTGTAATTTGGTTATGTGTATCAGAATTCAGATATAATGATAGTTACTGCACCCATTTTCTAATGCACATTTGTTTATACATTTAAATTATTAAATCAAATATAAGTATGATCCTGTTGCTATTGATAGCTTATCTGAGTTTTCGTACTGCACCATTGTACTTTACTTTGTGTGCTTTCAAAAGAATCTAATAATCGCTTCTCCAAACTTTGCTCCACTCCTTGCTCCGACTAGTAAAACCACACAACTATGTTTATCAACAACTTTTGTTTTTAGGTCTGGAATTCCACTCTGGCAACTGCTGCAGAAGAAAATGTTTCTAAATGTATATGGAATCACAGTATTAATGCATATGGCGAAAACCTGTATGCTTCAAATCGTAAGTACCAAATATGTCGACGTAAACTTTATATTTCGTTGTTAAGGATTAGATTGAATTCATTCAATCATTCACAATTTAAATCTTACCATTTGGTTTCCAGTTGTTTGGTTTTTTTTTTCGTTTCATATATATTTATCATAGTGATGATACTCGGATGTATGCTTATCCACAGCTAAAAACACAGACAATGCGATATTAGCCAGTAAGGCAGTAGAGTTGTGGGCGTCTGAGGTTAAGAATGTGGATGCTAAGTGGGCGTGTATTTTCGTCAGACAAGGAACATGTGGACACTACTCACAAGTAAGTCCGGCATACTGAAAAAAAACCAACTATTTAAAAATCAATATTCAAGAAAAATGCACAATATATTTAAAAAGAGTTGTGCTATGCACCCATTGTCTCCAAATATTTTTTTTCCAAATTATCTGTAATATATATGTATCGATAAAATGATAAAAGTATCTGGCTTTGAAAAATTGATTTAGTATTACTCGGAAGTTATTAATAAATAACAAAATCCATGGCTCAATCAATTGTATTTAAAACGAATGCTTTGCATGAGTCTATGGCTTAGTGTTAAGGACCTATCATAAGGTCCCGTAATGTCAAAAAAATAAATTACTTGCACAAGTTCAAAGTAGATAAAGGTTCCCTTGTAAAGATTGTTCTCACCAGAAATTGCTACTAAAACAAAATTAAATGTAAACTATTTTAAAAAAATAATATTTTACATACTTATTTTTATTTTATTTTAAAACAAGCAATGTTTTTCTTCTTATTGTTTTCTATTGATTGTCTGTCCTTAAAACAATCCTAGTAAACGTACCATGTTGGTATTTCAACGCTGCGTCGTTCGGCTCGTTCAATACTAAAGCAAACATAATTTAAATTTTAAAAAAATGCAGTAAGTTTTTTTATGAAAGCCCTCATTTTATGACAAATTTATGGATGAGGTTTGTTTCCATCCTATCATAAATATTTTTTTTACCAGCTTTTATTTAATTTGTAATAAGTTTTGCAAATAGACGATCTGGAGAAAAGCTTTACAGTTCTTATCGTCATTTTAATGTTGCTCTACTTGAAACGACTGCTGTTCTGTCCATGAGACATCGTGACTGTGTCAGGGGTGAATATTCCAATTGGAATCAGCATTTACTTATTAGTAGCAGTGTTCTGGTTTTAATATGGGGGTCACAGTTTTCTGCCACACGCCTCACCGTAATAACTATAGTAGGCCAAAAATTGACTTCCCCGAACAAAAGAGTTAAAAGCGTAAATTCATCAAAAAATGTACATGTGTGAAGCATCGCCTTGGAAATTTAATGGCGTGTACGATTCAATGATGAAATCTTGATCAACCATATCACGATTCTTACGGACTGTTATTAACGGAGAATTTTATTCTCTAATTTTAGTCTATGGCTCGTTCCAAAACAGTCCATAACAAAAGACGATACCAACGTTTAAATACAATAACAAATCATACGACACTCAAAACCAGGGCTAATTGCAATTAGTACGTTTTTAATGTGTTAATTACAATGAATAACAGAAGCAAGAGAATATGACTAAAACTATCGACTTACAGATTGGCTGGTACTGGTACTGTGTTAAAAAAAAATACAATGAGCAACAGTTGTACTAGGAAAAGAAAATCCACACACAACAAAGCACTGTCTAGTAGTATAATAATAACACGCGCTCACAGCCTCGTGATAAAGGATCTCTCTCTCTCTCTCTCTGTCTTATTCAATCTTTAGCTTTTTTATAGTCTACTTCTTTTAGATTATTCTCGAAAAGAATTCGCAGTCTAACTGCTTACCGTATACTCTAGATTATTGTATGGCATCCTTCCGTCTTCACGAGACGATGGAGTAGCTATATTTTAGTCCTACACTTCGACGAGTGGCTCACTAGGCCAATCCTGGAATGACAATTTCGTCTGCATTTCAAGCAGGAGAATGATGATTCCTGGTTAATTTTGGCCTTCCGTGCTGTTCTTTTTCTTGCAAGGGCTTCGTTCCGCACATCTTCTACCTTTTTCACTCCTTCGTACACTGCCGTTCGCCAGCTGGAATGTTGTTCGGCAATGATCTCCCATTTATTGACTTCAATGTTCGCTTCCTTCATGCTCTTTTTGCAAACGTCCATATATCTCAGGCGAGGCCGTCCAATAAGTCTTGTCCCTTCTGCCAACTCTCCATACAACCTCATCTTTGGAATACGGCCTTCCTCCATTCTCCTTACATGGCCTAACCAGCGAAGGCGCTTCTTGCTAAGAGCGGAGAATATGCTACACATTTTGGAACGTTCAAAGACCTCTGTGTTAGTCACCTTGTCCTGCCATCGGATGTGTAGAATGCGATGCAGACATCGTTGATGTTAATCTTGCGTTAAAGTCTGGATCCAATAACTTGCGCAAAATTTTTTAAACATTTAAATTCCACAATATTCGACAGGAAAACAGAAGCACTAAACTTATTGCAAACAAGGTTAAATTTCGATATCCAAAACCCCAAACGGCCTCGATTGTGTTTACTACAAGAGGTCATGCGCGGGGAAATCATGGAGCACGTCGCCTACATAACACGATTATTCGATGTTTGTTCACCTGCAAACAAGTCATCATTGATTTTTTTGACAGTTATAGTTAACCGTGACTGTAATTTAGTGATCAGGTGCACCAAACTTTGCCATTACAAACAGTGCATAGTAGCAGAACCTTGGATTTTCACAACGAGCGTTTGATACGTGAAGGCAGAATAACGGCGACGACAAGAAGCTATGTTCGAATTCTGAGCCAAAGTTGTGACATGATCAACTAGCCCTTTATAGCATTCTGCTTGTAATGATAGTTGATTCAATTGTATGAAATTAAAACTTTTTGCTTTCATCAATCATTGCTGCGATTAATTGCCAGCCTCCCCCCACCACCCATAAATTGGTTAGAGGCATCTCGAGTCGAGGCTTGTGTATCTTTCAGCTGGAGTATTCCGATTTGTGTGCCAACACGATTTATCACAGCTCCTCCGTAGGTTTTTCATGTCCAATATGATTGAAATCAAGGTCCAACGGATGGAAACTGTTTTGCGCAAGTTATTGGATCCAGACTTTAACGCAAGATGTTGATTTTGAGGAACTGTTAGTTTGAAGACGCAGGGTTTCATAGATGGTTGCGGAAGTCCCACCCGAACGGTGACTCCTCATATGTATCTACCAGCACCAAAAAAGACTTTCTTGGATACTGATGAGATAAAGCAACGTACATGCGATTCGCGATCTTATCGAAACACAGTAATCACCACCGCATTCTGATCTACTGCTTCTGTTGCTTGTCGCGATTCCGTGAGCTTCTACTTCGCGTATCATACGATAACTCATCATGATTTTTTTTTTTGTTATGTTGTTGGATGAAAGGATACATTTGATCAGGAATTCGCATGCATAACTTTTCATTCGCTGAATGTAACCTACGATGGAGTGTGTCATGATTGTTTTCCAGTATGTAGAGTTGAATTAAATGTAGTGCCTGTTGTGTTTAAGACAGAAAATAAGTCTTCTGGCTCGTGTTTCACGGCCTCTTTCTAGCTACATCGATGATTTTGGTGCAAATTGATGCGAATGACACAGCGTTGTCTGTTTGTCTTATGCATTCATGGAAATGTGTGCGGAAGAACTCGGGATGTATCTATCTATTTATCTATCTATCTATCTATCTATCTATCTATCTATCTATCTATCTATCTATCTATCTATCTATCTATCTATCTATCTATCTATCTATCTATCTATCTATCTATCTATCTATCTATCTATCTATCTATCTATCCATCTATCCATCTATCCATCTATCCATATATCCATCTATCCATCTATCCATCTATCCATCTATCCATCCATCCACCCATCCACCCATCCATCTACCCATCAACCCACCCACCTACCCACCTACCTACATATCTATCTATCTATCTATCTATCTATCTATCTATCTATCTATCTATCTATCTATCTATCTATCTATCTATCTATCTATCTATCTATCTATCTATCTATCTATCTATCTATCTATCTATTTATCTATCTATCTATCTATCTATCTAATCTATCTATCAATCTATCTATCTATCCATCTATCCATCTATCGATCTATCCATCTATCCATCTATCCATCTATCCATCTATCCATCTATCCATCTATCCATCTATCCATCTATCCATCTATCCATCCATCCACCCATCCACCCATCCATCTACCCACCTACCCATCAACCCACCCACCTACTCACCTACCCACATATCTATCTATCTATCTATCTATCTATCTATCTATCTATCTATCTATCTATCTATCTATCTATCTATCTATCTATCTATCTATCTATCTATCTATCTATCTATCTAAATAAATATATATATATTTATATGAAAATGAAAGTAATTTAAAGAACAGTATGGATGCACAATTTAACATTACTTTTCCTTGTATCATTAATTTATCTGTTGGTGTGTGCACTTCATCAACAGATCGTGTGGAAAAACACAGCACATGTTGGATGTGGCGTCGCTCACTGCACCAAACCTCTTGACAACTATGTAGTCTGTGATTACAACCCACCGTGAGTAAATTGCCGTATTATTTTAATGCTACCCGAGATTCTAAACAATTATTTTCCTGAAATTGTATCGATAACACTGTAATATTTATGATTATATATCCTGCGTGTCATAAATTCATACTTTTTAAAAATTATTTCAGGGGCAATTACAAGGGTCAAGTTCCATACTAGTTCGAGACCTCTTCTATTAAATAGTCTCAGATGACGAAGGCTTCATGCCGACATGTTAGCTGTTTTTTGTTTTGTCCACTTCGTTCAGTATTTCCCTTACCTTTTTCTAGATATTTCCTATCAATGAATATACCAAATTATCGATATATATATTTATTCATTATTACTAAACTGTAAACCATTTTAATTATCTTCAACGTTTCAATGACCGGCATTGGATTGTATTACGTATTTCGACTGTATGTCAATTTTTAACATTTTGAAACTTATCAAAGATGTTTAATAAATAGGAAGAAATCCCAAAGACTTACAAAAATGATTTTTTTTTACTTTGTTTAATAAATAATAAGAATTTGGTGGTGAACACTACTAAACATCAGTGTGTGTGTGAAATAAAATAAAATCAATCACGTGGAGACAGACAAATAGAACGAGACCGTATTTATGTCGTCACGCACAGCTGCCACCTGTCACCACTGGACAAACTCCTTTATGCTCAGCTCACACGATCAGATTTTTTCGACGATACTTTCGTCAAATGTTGTTTTGAACGCATTACGATTTGGCACGACATAGTGCGCTGAAAATGAAATTGGACGCAAAATGTAATCAATGGAATAGAGCACAGCACGAACGCTGGGAAACCTTATTTTACGATTTATCTAACACTTTGTTTGTTCAGTAGTATCCTCATTTAACACCATCTTTATCTCTAACACAAAATAATTTGAAACGTTTGACGTTGGCTAGATACGGCATACGATATATTAATATAACAAAACAACCGCTGATAGGAGTTGAACAACAACATCGTACTCTGTAAACTTTACAGAGTACTAAAAATAGATCTTTTAAAATTGTTTATTAATGCAGCTCAAAAATCCAGGATCGTTCAAGATACATTATTGTTTGGTGTAAGCATTTGTTAAATAAAATTCGTCAAAGTAAAATCGATTTTTACTTAGTTAATGTGTAACATTCCACAAAAATCCTAACATACATGAGAACAGTAAAATCGGGACTTCCGAATAGGCTTATTACTTTCCTTCTGTCTAAAATAGTGGTCGTGAGCCTATACACAGCAAAGAGACACTATTAAGTTTAGTTTATTAACTAATAGTATCGAAGAATTACACGAGGAAGATAAAAAAAAACACAAGAGTTGTATACATAGTTATATACCGTTGGCCTTGGTTAACTGATAACGTTTTTTTGGCTTTTCATGTATAATAGCAGAAAAATATGCAACTCCTAATTAGAGTAAAAAATGGGGCTTTATTTCAAATAAACATTTTTAACAAAAATTTGGCGGCACATATTGCCCCCTTCTACATGGTAAAGATTTATTTTCTCAATGCTGCCAGAATTTACCGGCTATTACAAATTCAAATAATTCCTCTTAAATACAAGATGTGAGGAGTAGCTACACAAGAAGGTGCTATTTTTATTTTCTTCTTTTGTGTGTGTTTGCGCGCTTAAGATGGAACATAAAACACATTTAAACTACTGGAGAAAAGGCAACACAGGCGGTCTTAGAGAATACTCTGTTTGTACAATGTACATACATAGATTTTAATTATTGATCCAGTTAGAAATTTCAATACATGTTTTTTTCAGGAATTATTTCTATTAATATAGACTATAAAATGATGGCTTAGAAACAAGAAAAAAATATTTTAAAAATAATGACAATTAAAAAAATAAATAAATTAAATCGATCTGAATCTATCGCATAATATTTTGTTTAGTATTGTAAGTCTAATAAGAGTATATATAAATATATATATATAAATATATATATATACAATATAGATGGTAATGATGATAGAGTTCTTTTAAAGCGCTTGTGTTCTTGCTAGTAGCATCCTCATAGCACTCTGATGTCCTAAAATCTATTTAAAGAAAAATTTCTTTAAATGATTCTTAAATTACTTGTTATCAATTAGAATTTCCCTCAAAGAATGAAATAAACTGTTCCACAATTGACGCGCAACAGCCGCAAAAGAGCACCCTCTGTACGAATTATTTCTGTGTCCATACACACAGGGAACTCTCAGTAAGGACTGTCTTGAAGAGCGCAGCTCTATAAGGATACATTTTTGGAAATTATTATTTTTGAAGATGAAAAGGTGCAGAGCCTTCTTTACAGCTTTAGGGCAGGGCGAAAAAGCCAATAGAGATCTTTTAGAACTGGTGTGATGGTTCTGGTAGTGTACGTTGCTGCATCCATATACTGACATATATATGCAACGTTTGGAGAAGCGATGCTGCCATCCTAACGGCTCCTAGCAGAAACCATGGCAGCCCTGAAGCTTTCAATAGATGTTGAGTTCACGGCGGTATAGTCCAGGTGGTTCCAAGCGATTATTGTGCGTTGGAAGAGTGATTGCTTATGTGTGATGTGGTCATATTTCTTTATACGCGTTTTAATGCGTGCTGCAGTATTGTGTACCTTCTGGAGTCTCTGATATTTTGTTTTTTCCGCATGGAAGTAAATAAGTGTAGACCTAGATTTAAATAATAGGAGGACTTTTCAATTTTTATTATTAGGACAAATTTTATCCGTCAATTATTATGATTCCTCTCCTTAATCTATTTTTAAAGTATGTGATATTTTGCCAAGACAGCATCACCAGACAATCCGTAACATGAAATCCACAGGGACAAGGAATGAGAGGAAGGCCACATTAAATATGGCTAAGCGAGATAAAGGCAGGCACTCAAAGCATAAGATGAACCTGGAAGAAAATGGCATGGGGAGCACATGATCGTGATGATTGGAAAATTATTGTGGTCTGTATGTACTTCTTTCTATCAGCTTAGGGAAAAAATAAAATAAAATACATTAAAATAAATTTTTAAAAAATCGATTTTAAATGATTTACCTTGGGTAATTTATCTTGACCTAAAAGTTGTTCCTAGAAAGGTTGTTCAAAATATGTCAATAAAAAAAGTAAATTTTGCAGGTGGGGTAATAACACATAAGAAGAAGATATTTTGTCTTAGTGCAGTTGCCCAAATTGCCTTTAGCTAACACTGAGGTGTAATAACTTTGCTTACTCCTTGTAGAACACATTACACTCTGATGTCCAAATAAATAAAAGTGTTTATTGATTGATTTATTTTCCTCAAAAACTTTACATTGGCAATCTTGTAAAATAAGGTACCATTACGATGTAGATATGATATTTATTTAAGAATGTGTAGTCAGGTAAATATATACCAAAGCTTCAAAGATGGTCATGTTTACATCATGTATGAATTTATTGTTATTCAATTGACCAAGATCCTTTCATCAACGTATATTTCAACTGTTTGAATTTTCTTCTAAAAATAACTTAACAGCATTTTCTTTGTTTACCATATAAGGTCTATTTCGTCATTCAAATTTTAACACCTGGTGGAACTGCTGGCCAAATGGAACATTCACACCCAGAAAGAAAACATAAACAAAATTCCTTAACTATAGAGTTGCAACAATAGAGGGTCACTGAATGCAGGTGAAATGTTCCCACGTGACACAGTCACCAGTCACAGGATTACCGCACATACATTCAACAGATACCCAGTTTTAGTTAACCCTGTCACCAAATACGTGCACATTATGTTATAATGTCCATGCAATTTCTTACACGTGATAGCAATCAAGACGCCTGCCGTCTAGACCATTATATTAATATATTAATTTTATTTTATTTTTGCAACACAATACACTGAGCTGCGAATGACGCTACATATAAACTAAAACTCTTGTATAACTATTTTTTTCTTAATTGTCTGATTTAATCTTTAAAAAAAAACATATAAATATCACATACTGTCTTGTCTGTGCATACTACCAAAATCGGAATCTTAATTGATCACTAGTGAAAAAGACAGAGCGAAAGATTCAGTAAGTTATTTTTTACAATAATATTGTTAAACGTTTGACACGTTATTTTCAAGCATTTAGTGGACACGAAATAATGTCCACTTTGGGTTTCTAATCATTTTGTTTCTCCCAATTTTAGTTTTAAGAAATATGCAGAAATTATTCTCTGAAGCGGCTATAACGAAATAAATAGTAAAGTAATACTAACATAAATACATTTACTTTAATCTGTAATGCTAGGGAAACAAAATAATAAATCGACTTTAAATTTTGTGAAAAAACTATTTTTATAACTATTTATTAGTCCACGTAACTTTCATTGTCATTATGCATATGTGCCAGGATGAGAAAACGCCTACGACTTCTTTTCATTGTAAAATACAAAATATATTATGGCTAACCCATAGTAGTTAATAGGCTTCAATTGAGTAAAAATGTAATATATATATATATATTTAAAATGGAAGATGTTTCGTCTGTTTTTGAACTTGAAAAAGAGTTTCCCCATCTTGTATTTTTAAAAGTCTCACAAAAAAATGGTCGATTTCCAAGTGCAAATAGTAAATGAGATTAAAAAGATCTAGCCTAGTGAGTAGAAACTGTATGAGTGTACTTTTGGTTGATAAATTATGAAATTTGTAATATATCATATTTTCAGCGACATCATGCTGTCCAGTGTGTTACTTATACTAACCATGTGTGTCTCGGGCTACGCTGTCTTGCCTGAAACTCTTTCAGAGTCAGCCATAACCGCTTTCCTATCTGCCCATAACAAGTTGCGCTCATCGTTAAGCCTTCCAGACCTGGTTGGTTTTAAATAATACATTACACATTTTAAAACTATTTTTCTTTTATTTCATTCTTATTTCCTTGCTTAGATTTTTAAAAAAATTATTTTTTTTAAATTGTTAAAACTGCCCTTATATGTAAATTGGCAATGGTAATTTGATTTTGTGTATCAGAAATCAGACATTCTGATAGTTTTTTTGTTCCACCATTTTCATAATCCCATTATTTTTATATATTCAAATAAATTACCCCAAGCTAAGTATGGTACTGTTCTCATTTATAGCTCATCTAAGTTTTCGTTTGAAAACGTTGTACTTTTCTTTCCCCGTGTGTTCTAAAAAGAATCTACAGTCGCTGCTACAAACTTTGCCCCGGCTAGTAACACCACACAACCCTTTTTATCAACAACTT
This sequence comes from Omphiscola glabra, assembly GCA_964017045.1. Classification (NCBI taxonomy): domain Eukaryota; kingdom Metazoa; phylum Mollusca; class Gastropoda; family Lymnaeidae; genus Omphiscola; species Omphiscola glabra. The sequence goes on along the minus strand of OZ024811.1, from coordinate 13,612,160 downwards.
TTGTTTTTAGGTCTGGAATTCCACTCTGGCATCTGTTGCAGAAGAACTTGTTTCTAAATGTATTTGGAAGCACAGTACTAATAAATACGGCGAAAACATGTATGCTTCAATGCGTAAGTACCACGTATTTCGACGTAAAACGTATATTTCGCTGCTAATGAATAGAGTGATGTCATTCAAACATCACAATTCAAATCTGATAATTTTTTTCGAGCTACTTATTCATATAGCAAGTATTTTAGTGGTGATGTTTTGCTGTATGGTTATTCATAGCTAAAAAACCAGACACTTCGATATTAGCCAATGATGCAGTGACAATGTGGGCGGCTGGAGTTACATATGTGGATCCAAAGTGGTTGTGTATTTCTCTCAGCCCAGGACTATGTGGACAATACTCACAAGTAAGTCCGGCAACTATATATATAATTATTAATTTAGCAATTTTTAATGAAAAATGCACAATATTTTTTTTTAAAAAGGGTGTTCCAAGCACACATCATCCCCAAATATATATTAAAAAATCAATAATAAATATGTAATAATAACACTATTTGCTATAAAATATTCATTTATTACTTCTTCGAATTTTTCAAATTTTGTTTTCCAAAAAAATTTCCATTGCACTTTCTATAGTTTAAAAATGAATGCTTTTCATGAGTCGTCAAATGCTTATTTTTTTAGTAAAATAAATTTTATAGCAAGCCATTTTCTTTTTTCTTTTCATTTTCTGTTGTTTGTCTACCCGTGACAAAATATTTGGCTAAAAACTTGCCTCACTGGCATTACAACGCTTAGTCTTTCTGCTTCTTCAATATTAAACTAAATATTATTTATATTTTAAAAAATGCATTAAATTATGTTATTTAAGCCATCGATTTATATATAACTAATTTGTGGAGGACGTATGTTTTCATTCTATCATAAACATGTAATAAGAATTTGAAATATTCTTACCAGATTTTAAATTATTTGATGTAAGTGTTGCATTCAAGTTAATCTTGGGAAAAGCATTAATTTTCTTAATAATATTTTAAAAGGGGGGTCCATTTGAAACGACTCCTGTTCTATCCAAAAGAGACCGTGCAGCAAACATTTCAAACGGAATCAACATGTACATATTAAAAGTGCTGGTATGGTTAGTTGTAGTGCCCACTGGGACGGATAAAGATTTTTTTGCCTCCCGCTTTACCGTAATAACTCTATTAGGCAAAAGATGACGCCCCTAAAATAAAGAGTTGATACGCAAAAAGTCACCAAACTAAGAGCATGTGTGAAGCATTGCTTTTGGGATTGATAGACGTGTACGATTAAACGATGATACATTGGTCAACCATTTCAGGATGATTTGATGTTTGTTCACCTGCAAGCTAGTGATAATTTACAGTTAAAGTAAAACGAGGTTTTCTAATTTAGAGATCAGACGCACCAAACTTTTTGAATAGTAGCAGACCTCTTGAATGTTCAAAGCGATTCTAGGAAACGTGAAGACAGAATAACTAAGACGCCAGCGAGTTTGGTCGTATTCTTAGCCAAATGGGCGATGCGAGCGCTTGATAGCCCTTGATGGGGTTCTGCTCGTAATGATGGTTGATTCAACCGTAGTGCAAGATCTTTGCTTCTACCGACCTTTGATGCAACAATTTTCCAGCGTTCATTCTTAGATTAAAGTCATCGCGAAATGCTGTTTGTGTATCTTTGAAATGTAGCGTTGGTGATTTTTTTTTGCCTAACACGATTTATCACAGCTCGTTCGTATGAGTCTCGTTGGTTGCCATTCAGGTTCACCGAATCGAAACAGGATTGCGCAAGTCATTGGATTTAAAGTATGAGCTCAAGATTGTAATGTTTAGGAACTGTTAGTTTGGATCCGCAGATGTTCATTAATGGTTGCAAAAGTCACAACCGAACGGTGGCTCCACATTAACAAAACAAAAAAAAAGCGATTGATTCATTATTTAATGCTGATGCTTTAAAGCAGTAGTTCTCAACCTTTCAACTTTCGTTACCCTTTAATAAAGTTCCTCATGCTGTAGTGACCCCCAGGCACAAAATCAGATGGTCTAATCGACCCCTGGGAAAGGGTCGTTCGACTCCCAATGGGGTCGTGACCAACAGGCTGAGAACCGCTGCTTTAAAGCAACTTGGATCCAAATGACTATCCCTTTGAAGCAACATGTTATCGGCCAGAATCTGATCTCCTGATCCTTTTTGGTTGTCACGGGGCCGGGAGCTTCTCAATCGTGCATCACCTGATAACTTATCTTGATTCTTTCGTGTTGTCGGATGAAATTATTATTATTATATGTTGTCTTATATAGCGCAGTACCCCAGCCTAGGGCTAGGCTCACCTCGCTGTACATAAAAATATTAGCAAAGGAAACATAATCGTGACAAAAAAATAAAGTGCATTTATGTGATACAAAAAACAGCTGTATAGAGACAAAACAAAAACAAATTCATATTCACCCCACCCACCCCATAACTTTTACATGACATACCATGGACGGCAGCTAGCAGCATCGTTTATCGGTCAGATGTGGGGAATCAGTCGGGGTAATAGAGTTTAAAGAGATGTGTTTTGAGTGCAGTTTTGAAGGCCTATGTGGTTGGTATATTGCGGATGTTAAGTGGCAGAGAATTCCATTGTTTGGGGGAGTAGAAAGAGAAAGATCGTTCACCATATGTTTTAGTACGTGTCTTAGCAACGGACAGAATACGCGTGTCTGCGGAGGAGCGAAGCTGTCGAAGGGGTGAATAGACAGAAAGAAGTTCGTTTAGATAGGAAGGGCAGGAATCTGAGAAAAAGTTATGACAGAGAACAGACAGCTTGTAATCAATGCGTGCCTGTATAGGAAGCCAATGAAGTGAGTGGAGTAGTGGAGTGACATGATCACGTTTTTTTGCCTTTAGAACTAGCCTAGCAGCTGAATTCTGAATCTTTTGTAGTTTTTCTATGAAGTGTTTTGGTGAACCTGACAGAAAAGAGTTGCACTAGTCAAGACGAGAGATAACAAGAGCACAGACTAGTGTTTTTGTTGCGCTAACTGTGAGGTAGTGGCGGATGGAGCTGATCTGACGGATAGCGGTGTATGCAGAACGACAAGTGTGAGAGATATGTTTATCAAGAGACATGTTGTTAGAAAGAATAAAACCAAGATTCCTAGCAGATGATGTAAACTGTATGTCGGCGTTACCTACTTGAAATGAGTTGGGGAGAGTTGAGGTAGATGATGATTTGTGATTGTAAATGAGGAGTGCTTCCGTTTTGTCATCGTTCAGCTTCAACTTGCTGTGTGTCATCCAAGACTTAACATCACCAATGCACTCCTGCAAAGTCTGGAAAGCGGAATCCACAAGAGAGGGATGGGTATGCTTGTATAGCTGCGTGTCATTTGCGAATGACTGGCTCTCAACAGCATGCCTCCCAAGCAAGAGGAGCAGTGGCCTGGTGTACAATGTGAATAGAACCGGGCCCAAAACTGACCCCTGTGGCACTCCGTACACCAAATCAGCACTGCCGGAGAGAAAGTCATCGATAGAGACCGCCTGCGTTCTATTGGAGAGGAACGACCTAAACCAAGACAAAACAGAACCAGAAATGCCAAAATAATTTTCAAGGGTTTTGTAAAGGGTTCCATGGTCAACAGTGTCAAAGGCCGCACTGAGATCTAAGAGGATCAGGATGGAGACATTACCGCTGTCCAATGCGAGCAAGAGGTCATTGGTGACTTTCAAGAGAGATGTCTCTGTGCTGTGGAAAGGTCTATAGGCTGACTGATTAGGACTGAGAAGAGAGTGGTCATTTAAGTAATCAAAAAGCTGTTTCAGAACTAGTTTTTCAATGACTTTAGATAAAAATGATAAATTAGATACAGGTCTGTAGTTTTTTTAATTATTTTAATCCAGACCAGGTTTCTTAAGCAAAGGTTTGATGATAGCTGACTTACAAATAGATGGAACAGTGCCAGAAAACAAGCTTTCATTGATTATGTGTGTTATCGTTGGGAGCAAATGATCTAATGACTCAACCAACAGGGGGATGGGGATGGGGTCCAAAGAACATGACGTAAGTTTAGATTTTAGAATAATATTTTTAACCTCTAGTTCTGAAACAGGTTTAAAAACATCGAAATGTGAACTAACACAAGAAGAAGAAGGAAAATCTAGGGGCGGTGCGTCAAGACGATCAAGGTCAGCGCGAATGTCAGCAACTTTGCTTATGAAGAAATCACAAAAAATATCTGGTTGCTCGCGCAACGGAAACACTGATGTGAGAGCAGTTCCTTTTTTACTCCCACTGAGGTGGCTACAAACATCAAACAACTGCCTGTTTGTTTTACCCATAATTATCTTTTGGCTAAAATTAACAATTTCATCGGGAATTCGCGAGTACCTCTCATCATACGCTGGCCTTAACCTGCAAGTGTCTTTGTCTTAAGTTCTGTCCAGAGTTTAGCTAACTGTGGTGCCTGTTGTGTTTCTGGTTGAAAATTCGACGTCTAGTCCCACGTCTGGCTAAAGTACCATGAAGATGTATTTGCCTCCGCCAAAATCATGTCTATGATTTTTGCGCTCCAAAATCATGTCTATGATTTTTGCGCTCATTGATGCAAAAGAAACCACGTTGTTGCGCTATTTTATGTTTTCGTGGAAATTTGTACCGCTTGGAGCAAATATGTCTGACAGGAGTTTAAGAAAGAACTAGGATATACCAGATCTCATCCATTTTCAACCTTTGGCATGCATACAAAGTTTGACCTTTTCTTACATGCATCAGTCGGTGAATTTTTTTTCCTAAATGGGCTCAGCCTTGAAATTTCTCCATCGACGGATTTAGAAATTTTACATCATTTGAAAGCAACGGTGTGCAAGAACACGGCTCTCCTCAAAGTGATAAACATTCGGCTGGATCTGATTGCCTTGTGGGCGAAGCGCTGAAATGTTCCATCCTCGGGTCGTCGAGTTTGGCCAGTGCTGGAGTGTCGACTATGTTGATGAGATTCAAAGTATGCCAGGCATCGTTTTTTCTAAAAGTTTAGGCGTTTCCATTTGCCATCTCTTTCGGCAATGTATTCTCGTCGTGCTTGAGACTGTTCTGTAATGGTTTGATTTCAGCATCTTCTGTTTTAAACTTTTTGAGAGAGTCTTGATTTTGACTCGCTCTCAATCCTTGTATCACTCTCTGGCAAAGCGACGCTTTCCTGCTGACCGATCCTTCTTTTAAACCCTTTTTTTAAAACATACAATTTAGATTAATTCGTTGAAGTGATTTTTATTTCGATTTCAGTTCAAAGGCTTAATCGAGATTTCAACGATTTTTTTTTTTTAATCTTTATGTTGAAATGTGACCAAAATGATTTTTTTCTTGTTTTGCGAAGTACAGGAGGTCCTGTTTTCTTTTAACAAAGACACACACACTCACTAATACACACAAACACACACACATGGCTTGTCATGTAAAAGTTCTTGTGTGGATGAGGTGAATATGCATTAGTTTTTGTTTTGTCTCTATACATCTGTTCTTTACATACATGTATTTTATGTTATTGTCACGATTATGTTTCTTTTTCTAATATTTTTATATACTGCGCGGTGAGCCTAGCCCTAGGCTGAGGTACCGCGCTATATAAGACAATAAATAATAATAAATAATAATAATAAATATATATACATAAAGATATATATATATATATTATATATATATATCGAGAGAGAGAGAGAGAGCGGGAGAGAGAGAGAGAGAGAGAAGGAGAAAAATATATTTAAAAAATGCTAATGAAAGTGAATTAAGGGATGGTTTCCCTGTAAAGCATAACACTAATCTTATTATACCATTACTTCATGTGATGATGTGTACCTAACATCTTCAGCTCGTGTGGAAAAACACGACACGTGTTGGATGTTCCATTGCTCACTGCACCGGCGCTATAGAAAATTATGTAGTCTGTGAATACGACCCACCGTGAGTAACTTACTGTGTCTAAACAATTGTTTTCCTGAACATGTATATATGATACTTCATGTTTATTGTCATACATCTTGCGTTTGATAAAATACTATAGTTTTATTATTTCAGAGGCAATATTAATGGGCAGGTTCCATACTAGTTGGCAAACACCATCTATTACAGTTGGCGAAGGCGTCCAGCCGACACTTTGCTAGTTTTATTTTGTCCACTTGTTTTAAGTTTACCCCAACAAATGTCCTATCAATATGTACCAAGATTTCGTGATATATATATCTATATCTATACATATATCTATATTTATTTATCTATCTCTCTCTTTATATATATATATATATTGATATATATTGATATATATATATATATATATTGATATATATATATATCTTTGTATCTAGTTTCATCTAAGTTCAAGAACCTATTATCTAGTTCCTATTACTAAACTGTAAACTCTCTTATTTATCTATACATTTTTAATGACCGGCAGTTCACCGTATTACATATTTCAACATTATCTTAGATGTAACATTATGAAACCTATCATATGTATTTAATAAATAGGAAGAAATCCAACAAATCTTTTCGTTTACTTTGTGTTTAAAAAAAAAATTGTGCGCATATATACACAATAAAAATCATCGTGTGGTAAATAAAATATAATCAGTGTCCTGGATAACATAAATTAAACGATAAAATCTATACCGTAATAATGCCACTTCGCAAAACTCTAACCTGGCACCACTCACCCAAAAAAAAGTAACGCAGCGGTTTTTAACCTATGTGTCGCGACCCCCGTTGCGGGTCATACGACACTTTCACTGGAGTCACCAAAGACAACCGCAAAACATTTATACTCTACTGTTATGAAGTTGCAAGGAAAATAATTTTATGGTTGGGAGTCACCACAACATGAGGAACTGTATTTAAGAGCCGCGTCATTAGAAAGGTTGAGAACCACTGCCCTAACACGAATTTTAGGATGCCGTTTTACAAGCTCTCTAACGCGTTGTTTTGAGAGGTATCCTCACTGAACACATTTTCCCCCCACTAACACAAAATAATACGAGACGTATGGTGTTTAGGTTGTTATGGCATTTGATAAATTAATATAGTGAAACAACGGATGGCTTTGGCCAGTAAGATTTTTCACTAGATAAATACAGCCATGGAATCACCCTGAATGTGCTGGGTGGCCAGGCGGTCTAAACTGTGCAAATCTCAAGTCGATGGTCTGGTGTCCATCCCCACAAAGCAAAATTATCACCAGCACCCCGGGTGGATGGGACTCGTTAACTTTGAATGGCAACTTATCCAAGAGAGGGAAACTCTGAATTCAAACCCGGAGATAGAGTACCGAAAGGCTGATTTCATAATTAAGCCATATGTAACTATTGAAATAGAGACATTTAAATGGCTGAATGTAACACTTTAAACACGCTAAATGCAATGCAACCCTTTTAACATATTGAATGATATCAATTACCTCGCTGAGTACTTTTATTTATCTATCTGAATGAATGCAATCATTGAACAAACCTAGGGCAGCAATACGTTATATGGATAAATACATCTCTATAATTAATTGAATTCAGCTATTAAATTAGCTTTATTTAGCTATTTAACAAGCTGAATGCAGATCTACATCAACAGATGAACACAGCGATTTAGCTAGCATAAATATCTTTTTTTACTAGACAAATCCAGCCCTTGAATTACCTACATTCGAATGTGTTATAAGCTAAAAGACCCAAAGTAACGAAATTTGATAATTACTGCATAATTCAAAGAGAGTGCATTCGTTGTGCTGGAATCCAGCACTTCGCAGTGATACATCTTTGATACTTCGACATGGGTTAGTCTACATTACTTTTTTAAAGTTAAAATACAAATATTTGATATTCTCCAGGACAGGCCTGCACAACATACGACCCGTGGGCCCCATACGGCCTGCTAGCCCCAACTTTGCAATCCGCGAAGTAGCAACATAATCTTCTTCTATATTTTGAGGGCCCACATATCATTTGATCATTCTGGCTCCTAATTTCAGAGGGGTTCGCGGTATAACTGCATGGTTTTGAAGGTGATACTTCACTGGTTGCAAGGGCTACTCAGCAATTGAATTTTAAACTGTGAGTTGGAAGACAGGAGGCAATAGACCAAAAAAGGTGTACAATGTAGTCGCTCCGACTGTTGCTTTTAGGTCTCAAACCTATGGAGTTTATTATACGTTTCTAGAATCCTTCTGTTGACCTTCTCATCTGGTCGGTAAATCGCCTGTCTCGTGCTGATCTACACGTTAGCCTGTCTTGATGACACGTAGTTATTGGTCTGTTAAAACGATGCTTGCACGGGTGAGGTGGGGGCGTTGGGGTGGTAAGTGAGGGGGAAATAAGACAAGGTTGTTAAGCACACAACAAACCCAAGTATCCGCTTGTCATAAACATCGGTCTTAATTGTGTTTATTTTTTTTTAATTGGTATGCGGCAAGCTTTAAGGGTGGGACATTTCAATCAATATTCTGTGATCAACGGAGGACAAGCAGTCGTTAAATTCTACTGTTTAGTAGTACGCTCTGGTAAATGGCTCATTTACTATGCCCGGGAATTTGTAAGCATTCCATGCCAAAAATAAAATCTTCTTTTGTTTATAATTATCACATCAAAATTTGCATACCAAAAATCATTAAAAAAATGATTATTAAACCACTTTTTAAAAATATTACATTCAAGTTGAACCACATACAAAATCAGAAAATAATTTTTTTTAAATTCCTCACGTAAAGAAAACCTGAAAAGAAATTATATTTCCAAAATTAGAAGAAAAATAATCATATTTAAGTTTCCTCTACATTTAATGCAATCCTTTTGTTTCATATGGTGCCTTACTATGGCTATATAGAGGGCCGTAGTACGGCTTCATAGAGTGCCTTACTATGGCTTTATATAGTGCCTTACCATTACTTTATAGAGTGCCTTACTATGGCTTTATAGAGTGTCTTACTATGGCTTCATAGGATGCCTTACTATGGCTTTATAGAGAGCCGTACTACGGCTTCATAGATTGCCTTACTATGGCTTTATAAAGTGCCTTACCATGGCTTTATAGAGTGCCTTACCATGGCTCTATAGAGTGCCTTACTATGGCTTTATAGAGTGCCTTACTATGACTTCATAGGGTGCCTTACTATGGCTTTATAGAGTTCCTTATTATGGCTTTATAAAGTTTCTAACTATGGCTTTATAGAGTGGCTTACTATGGCTTTATAGAGTGCCTTACAATGGCTTTAAAGAGTGCCTTACTACCATTATGTATATATTTTTGTCTGCGTAAATAAGATATATAAAGAACATTATTTTCAACGTTTTAATTATTTTATATCGTTTTTGAAAGGGTGGTCCTTTTAAAAAAAAAAAAAAAATTGAATTTGTTTTATTCCGCCTGCAACATCTCTTTTTTTTATTGTCCTAGTTCCCCCACCTGTTGCAAATAACAGCAATATTTTCGCAAAATATAGACCGGCTTATTGGTATCTTGCTTTAAACGATGAATTGTTAATGAAAATATTGGATGTAATACACGCAGCCAAAGAAAAAATGGACTAGTAAGATAATGTGATGTAATAACGGATATGAAGCCACGCCGAGTGTGACAATAAAGGTTATTCTATTTTAATTGCAAAATCCAGGTTATTAGTTTTTGATATCTATAGATTTATTGGTTCATCAAGTTTGGTACAAAGAAATAGTTGGAGAAAAATGGAGGAAGAAACGTCGAATAATGAAAATACAACATGAAGTGGCCAGATATAACCGGGGAGATAACTAAGGAATAACTTACTTCAAACAAGTCTGATCGCTTGATTTAAGTTATGTGGATAGCATCGAAACTCCTTGAGATAAGACCAGCGTGGACATACAAGATATCACACAAATCATAGTCAGAATATAAGAGCAAACTCACCATGCTTTATACAGCGATATAACATTTATTTATAGGTCAATTTTGTTGCACTATGTCAATATATAAAATTATTAGCTGTTTTAGAACATTTTGACAAGAGTCAAAGTCCCGGAGGAAAAGACACATTACCGCATCCAACCCGTAGACGAATACATAGACTGCACTACCATAGCGACAGGGAAAATATAAGGAAAATTGCACCAAACGAAAAGACGAATACACAGAATACTATATTATATCGATAGACAAATACACAGCCATATTGCATTAATCCAACAGAATAATGTGGACATACTGCATTATTATACCGACAGACGAATATAGACTTACTTCTGCACAATACCGACAGACAAATAGACATAATTTACTGTACCGACAGGAGGATAGACAGACTAATAGAGAGACTACTGCTCCATACTGAACAAAAAAGACTTGACAATCATAACAAGAAACTAAAAGATAGTCTACTGCGCCATACCAACATGTGAATAGGCACACCGCACCCTATAGGACAAACATACAACCATTTTCCTTAATCATCATTCCATCGACTTGCCTATATATAACATAATTTGGCTAAAACTGATCTCAAATTTTAATTCTATAGGTGCTATCAATGTTTGAGAACGGAAACATCGGAACATGTTTAATTGAAATGTAATAGACAGCAAGACATCCGACGAATTTATAAAACGTAAAATTGTATATTTACCCATCTCTGTATTCTTCTTGCTAGTCACACATTTTCAGTATTGTGTGTGACAGTAATGAATATACGAGCAATGACTACAAAACGGGCCACTCACAAAGCAAGAACTCTCTTTCCATTTCAAGGCATGCTACAAGATAAGCTATAACACAAGACGGAATCGACCTCACCAGTCACTATGATGGGAAGTAATAACGATTAGCTATTTTGTCATACAATAAAATCAATCAAATAATTACCTTCGTCAAGTTTATTTAAGTCTTGATGCCAAACACTATATTTTTAGCAGTGAAATGTGTCACCCGCTTATATTTGGTTAGACACTTACCCTTAATTTTAATAACGTTACCTTTAAGACTCTGATTTAATAAGAGATGATATTAAAATTTAGGTTTCATTGACCTGATTTTTGTGTATGAAAACAGTTTTCAAAAATTGTTTCGAAATAGTTATGTTTTTTTTAAAAACACATGTCAATTCAAAATATACGTATTGCATTTGATATTTATATAAATAAGCTTAAAAAACGAAATAATTTAAATACGTCAAATTCTTAAAAACAATGGAAGTGATGTTCTATTATTCTACGAAAATCTAAAAAGAAAATTAACTGTGCTAAAAAATTAAATATGTCAGCTTTTATTTTAGTATTTGTTTAAGTATTATTATTATGAAATGCAATACATTTTAAAATAACAAGAAAACAACATTTTAAGCATTTCATTCGAATAATTATTTTTATCAAATTATAATCACATTTATCGGTAAAACTATAACATCTGTGGTTTAAACTGCGTTTTTAATTTTTTTTTTTTTTTGTTCTTAATATTTCGAAATTAAATTAAATTCGATTTAATCTCAATGTCTTCAAACAAAATCAAATTAATAAGAAAATAGTTTTTTTTCAATTTAACTGAAATAAAGTAAATTTATATTAATTTCATTAGAGCAAAATGTAAACATGCAAATAAAAAGCATTAACTTTCTTTGATTTAGTAGCCGCGTGTGACAAACTGATAATGTATGTAGGAATTTGTCATCAATTATCGGCCATTATTATCCAGGTAACAGTGGTCCAATATTCAAGTTTAATTTAAAAATGAAGAAATCATTATAGAAATATATAGATATAAATAAATATCATCATCATCATGTCCCGTAGTCCTTCGACCGTTGGGGCGCCACAGATGACATAAAAACTAGCTGATTTATCAGTACAGACTTGAGCAAAAAACATGTATATCGATCAATTGATTTTCTCGTAACATCCATAAACAAAAAAAGACAAACGTTTTTATACCCACTGCTTTAAATGACAAAACGTATTCCCAACATTCGTGAAATAGTTAATTGTGTTAGAGTGGGTGTGTGTGCGTATAGACGTGAATGAGCGGCAACGTAGAGATTAATAAGTGGGACGAACCGACAATTTCTTCTTCATAAGGGCCACGTCTATCGACCAGTTACGATTGTTTTTTATCTGACCACCCTTCCCGGCCCCACCCCTCTACCTCCATTTTCCTATTTAAGATCTAATTTTGTTATTTTATGATGACAACTATTTAATATTGTCACATTGAATTTAAAGACTGTTATGTTTTTGCTTGGGTGCAGGTGTCCAAATTACGTATAGGTCACACTGAGCTGTAATCAGTTTGTCGTTTCTTAGTAAAACATTTTATTCTCTGTCGTCCACGTAAATAAATGTGTTGATTTAATTGCGTTTCTGACAATGTTTACATGGGCAATCTTTTAAAATGTCAAATGATATGTATATACATATATATATATATATTATATATATATATTATATATATATATATAGGATGCTAGTTGGAATAAATTATTTTATTTAATTGCAGTTTCAATGTTTCAGATTCATTTAAAAATATTTTTATGCACTGTGTATTGCCCACAACATGTAAGTATTGATTTGATGAAGGAAAATTTGCAGCCTCTTGAAAGGTGGGGCCTCGGCCTTCCCTTTCATTTATTGCATGGTGCAAATTTCGATTTAATGTTATCTGAAATTTACAACAGTTCAAAATTGTATAATTTGTTAAAAGAAAACAAAACAAACCAATCATCAAAAGAACTTAAAAGACAAAAAATTCAAACGCTTAGAGTAATGTTTATGTTTTTAAAATGTTTTTTTTTAAAAATGATTTTGTATGTAATATGATAAAGTAGGATATCATGGTGAAAAATGACAACCCGTTAACCACAATCAAGAAATCCTGAAACACAAAATAATGAACTCCGTAACCGGCTATTATCAACCCCATAGCCAGTTTGATTGAACTTTTTAAACCTCTCTAAATAGCCCCGGTGGAACGATATACCTATCTTCCAAACCCATTTATTTCAAACCTTCTTACTCACTTTTATCAACCCATTTTCCCAATGTAATTTAATCCATTTTCCCCCCTATAATCAATCCTCTATTAGGCTGTTACCAACCCTTACAACCCATAATAAACCACAAAGAAACCGTCTTTAATCCAAGTAGCACACTAAAATCAACCCTGTAATCCACATTATAACCCATATAATTAACAAAAAAAAAAAACACTTTAATCAACCCCCGTAACCAGCTATAATAAACGGTATAACAAGGAATTATCAACACTGTTACCTGCCATAATAAGAACTGATTCCTGTAAGACAATCTAATCAACACTTTAACATATAGTCTCGGGTGGCCGAGTGGTTTAAACTAAGCAAATCGCAAGTTGATGGCCTGAAGTCCTGCAAAAACATCACCAGCACCTTGGACAGCAACTCATCTAAGAGAAGGAAACTCTGAATTCAAAACCCGAAGATGGAGTCCCGTAGGTGGATAACATTGGTAAAATAAAACAATCCGACAAGCTTGTGCTACGCCACTTGTGCCAAACTGTATCATTCACACGATGTTCATTTGTGTCTATCCAGCGGCGTGGAGAGAGGCGATTTGCTGTTATGTACCAGCTTATAATGCTAGAACAATAAACCCAGGCCTGGTAAAACATGTCATTCGAAGTTCACACCATCGTCACACGGTGACAGTCGTGTGCCAGGAAGAAAAAAAACAACATACAATAGAATTAACCCTGTAACACAATAATATCAACCCTGCAACACGATATAATCAACACTGCAACACGATATAATCAACACTGTAACACTAATGTGATCACGTGCATTTTTTCTTTGTTTCATTTCTACACAATATTTATATATGACATTCCGCTGGCTGACTAGGCCATTATATTAAAACGAATGATTCCCATTACAGAAAAGTAAAGCATTTATTAATTTTTTTTTTTTTTTGCAACACAATAAACTGAGTTGCCAAGGACAAGAGAGATAAACAAAAATGGCCTGCGGCAAATCTAATATGTTTTTTGGCTAATTGCTTTTTCTTGGGCAGTTGTTGTGGCCGGATACTATCTTTCATTAATATATAAATGGCAGACATTGTCTTGTCTGTGCATACTACGACAATTGTACTCTCGAGTGCTCTCTTGTTAAGAAATCTAAGGGAAAAAAAAAAAGAAGATTCGGTAAGTTATTTTTACAATATTATATATATAGAGTTTGACACGTGTTCATTAGTTCATTAGTGACATTTAAACAAAGTAAACTTGAGTGTTCAAAATGATGTATGTTTTCACTTCTTCATTTTACAAAATCTTCCTCAAATGTTCATTGAAGCGGTTCTCATTAAAATAACAATAACATAATAACAAGATGTATAATTTTTAAATTTGTAATGATATTGATGAACACTATTAGAGCAATTTTAATTTGTTAAATATAATTTTTTTTTTAAAGAACCATTCGTTTATGTAACTTTCACCGTCAATATCTGCATTTTTCAAGTTTTGGGAAAACGCAAAAAAATAAATACATAAAAATAAACAATCCAAAAACCAAACAACAACTTACTTTTTTTTTTTTAATTTACAACAAACGAGGGCCAATCGCCAACAGTCTTTCGATTCAGTCAAATATAAAAAAATTGTGGAAAACCAATTGAATTTGTTTCGTCTGTATTGGAATTTTAATTAAGTTTAAAATCTGTATATTTAAAAGACACAAAAATGGTAGAGATTGTAATGAGCAGACGAGATTACCAAAATAACCTAACTGCGCAAAAATGATTTCAATGTAACACATTAAACAGCGCAATTTCTATCCCGAAGAACTAAGGGTACTTTAGACTGATACAACGAATTAAAGTATTTCAGTAACTCATTTTATATCAGTTATATTACATCATTTTTGCAGCTACAACATGTTGTCCAGGGTCTTACTCATGCTGACCATGTGTGTCTCCGGCTACGCTGTCGTGCCAGAAACTCTGTCGGAGTCTGACATAGCTGCTTTCCTTTCTAGCCACAACCAGTTGCGCTCAGCATTAAGCCTTCCGGACATGGTTGGTTTAAATTATTTACATTCGACATGTGGAAACGTATTATTGTCATAACTAACTTAGAGCAGTTGTATAGATTTTTTCCCTCAAATTTCTTAAAGATAGCATGGCACTTTATTATAAACATTGTATACATATGTAAAAAAGCAATTTTAACATGCTTAATTTTATCAGGATACAGACATTCAATTATTTTTTGCATCACTTTTTCGAAAGCAAATAAATGTTTAATGTTCAAATTAGTGAAACCGAATACATATGTTACTGTAGTTATTCTCAGCTCATTTCGGTTTTTGTGTTGTATAGAGTTGTACATTTTCCTGTATGCTCTTTACAAAAAAAAAACAACGTTATATCTCTTCTCCAAAATTTCCTCCAAACTTTGTGCTTCAACAATAAAAACCATATATCAATGTTTAGCAAACAACTTTGTTTTTAGGTCTGGAATTCCACGCTGGCATCTGTTGCAGAAGATCATGGTTCTCAATGTCTCTGGAAGCACAGTTCTAATAAATATGGTGAAAACTTGTATGCTGGATATCGTAAGTATTTAATATTTTGTCGTGTATCGAATATATTTAGTTATTGATGAAGCGATTTATGTTGGAGACTGTTTCTCATTCATTCATTCACCGTTCTAATTTGATTTTTTTTTATTTCGAACTACTAACTAATGTAATAAATATTTATCCTAGCGGTAACGTTCTGGTGTACGCTTATCCACAGCTAAAAACACAAACAATGCGAAATTAGCCAATGAGGCAGTAGCGTTGTGGGCGGCTGAGGTTAAGAATGTGGATGCTAAGTGGGCGTGTATCTTTCGCAGCCAAGACACATGTGGACACTACTCACAGGTAAGTCCGGTACACTTACAATATAAAAATAACAGATATTTAATGAGCCATATTAATTCAAGATAGATTAACGAGATATATTTGGGAAAGATGTGTGCCAAGCTCCCCTTGGTTAGTTACATATTTTGAAAAAAAAATTATTTGGCTATTTCAGTATTCTCTAGTTTTACTCAAATTTCATTACCTTAAAAAAAGATTCCCTGTCACAATCAATAGTTTAAATATAATCGATTTTCGCGAGTTTAATGCTTATTGTCAGCAACCGATCGTGAGGGCTGTGACGTCAGCAAACGTGTTTCCGGCATTCGTTGCAATGTAGATAAATGCTACAGCAAAGATTTTATAGCGCTTGCCTGTATAGCACATGCAAATTATTCCGAGACGACAGGGATAAGAAAGAATACTTAAAATATATTTATATATTTTTTATATTGAACTACATTTGTTGTCGTTGTATGTAAAGCCCTGAAAAAAATACGTTCCCAACATACTTGATTGACGTATGGCATTACCATGCTTCAGCCTTGTGTTTGGTAAAATATTTAAGCAACATCAGATAATAAATTAAGCAATCCATACAAGCAAAGTTTTGCGTATAAATCCTTTATAAAATGTAATAATGACCCATGGTAGGTGACACAACATGCAGACGAGTAACACAGTTTTTAAGAATCCCGATTAGTGATTCCTCCCCACCCCCCCAAAACAAGGTTCGAAACAGCACATGTATTTTCCCTCGCCTGAACTTTATATTTATGTTCTAATTACATCTCTCCCCCCTCCCCAACCCGCTTTAACACCCCCGATTTATTTCACCAGCTTTTTCAGAAAATAAAAACAATAGAAAATAATACGCACCAAACGCACTTGAGATAACATTTTTTTAAAAGAATCTTATTTAGTACAGTAATCGGCAATTTTATTTCGTAAAATTAGTGCATCATGTTCTTGACATCTTGCCTTCGAAAAAACTGGGGTTTTTTTGGGTTGGACAGTGGGACTTATTTTTTTATCATTAATGTGTACGGCTTGGAGCTATTCTGTCTGACAGATGTTTGATGAGGAAATCGAGATGTGCCAGCACGACTTCCTTTTCAACTTGGGTTTCGGAAGATGGACAATTTTTTTTTTCCTTTTGCAGCAGAATTTTTTTGTATTTTTTGTCCGAAGGACCTTCGGTCTTGGCGGAATGTCGATCGACGGATTTGACAGACTTAAGTCATTGGACCGCAGTAGTTATCAGCAACGCAGATCTCTTCGAAGTGAATAGCATCATGCGGGATCTGATGGCGTTTTCGCTACTGGTCTAATCGCTGTTACCAGTCCTCCGCAGTTCGTGGTACTCGCTATTGCTCGGTTGTTTCCAGTTGTCGTCTCTGTTGATATTTGACATATGCGTCTAGTCTGATTGTTTAAGCATTTCTATTTGTCGCCTCTCTTGATGAGATTCTGAATTTGATTCTCTTCGTGCTAGAGATGGCTCTACGGCCTGTAATTGACGCACCCAGTGTTTTGATAAAAAAAATTCTGATTGAATCCTTTTTATATTACCTTGACTTTGAAGAGCTCTCAGTCTTTTAATACCATCTCTGTCAGAGAACCGCTTTCGTGCTGACTGATCTTCGTTTTCATCCATATTTTGAAATATAAATTTTAGTTTAAAGCGATAATGCGATGTTTATTTAAATTTCAGTTCAATGAAGTAATCGAAATTTAAATGATAATATTTTGAATTAATGTTAAAATCTAATCGTGACAACTTTTTCCTTGTTTTTTTGGCAATAACAGAATGTCAAAATTTATATATATATATATATATACACATGTATATTAAATTAAATTTAGAAATGTAAAAAGAAAATATAGAAATGTTTGGTGCTCAATTTAACACTAATTCTCATTATATTACGATGTTTGCAATACATCTTCAGATCGTGTGGAAGAACACGAAACAAGTGGGGTGTAGCCTCATTCACTGCTCTCGCCCTCTTGAAAATTATATAGTCTGTGAATACTATCCACCGTGAGTAGCCTAGTTTACTATTTTATTGCTACAAGGCAGTCTAGACAACTATGTGACCCAAATAGGTGTAGATAAAAACTGTATGTTTACGCTCATAAATGAAATTTTATGATTTCAGAGGAAACTACATGGGACAGATTCCATATTAGACGGAAAACACCTTCTTTTAAAGTGTTTACGCTGACGAAGGCGTCCTGCAGACACGTTGGATTATTTTGTTTTTGAGACATGCATCTCTTTGTATCTACCTTAGTATGAGTGAATGAAGCTATCATGTATTCCCTTTTACTAAATTGTAAACTGTTTTAATAATCTTTAAAATTTAAAAGACGATTAATGTATTGTGTAAAAAAAAAAAAGTTAACTATATTTTTGTTTAAACAAAATGTAAAAGCCATCCAAGACATTTAATACAGAGGAA